>JAWRVF010001888.1:0-35925 GCA_036785485.1 Physcomitrellopsis africana | reverse complement strand
AAGTTCAAGAAGAATTGGCAGGAACTAGCTTAATATCATGGACACAGAATATAGACTTGAAGTCTAAACAAGAAGTTCAAGAAGAACTGGCAGGAACTAGATTAATCAGATGAGTACAAAAACAACACTAGAGAGGTGAGCCAGAGCTCCAAGAGATGTGTTGTTGAGACTGAAGAACTCTTCAGCCTCGACTCTAATATATACTCCTACCTTGGAAGCTTCTCAAACAGCTTCCTCAAACTAGGGAGCTTCTCAAGCAACTTCTACTAACTAGGAAGATATTAGAAGGCTCTGGAAGGTTCTAGAGAGTTCTAGGAAACTTCTAGAATATTCTAGAAGGTTCTAACAAGTATGTCCTTGACACTAGGAAGATATTAGAAGGCTCTACAAGATTCTAGAGAATTTTAGGAAACTTCTAGAATGTTCTAGAAGGTTCTAACAAGTATGTCCTTGACAACATGTGCCAACTTGGAGTATGCTACCTTGAAAAGAGGGATTAACAAGAGAAGAGTTGTTGGCTATTAGAATTCGGCAATTTGAACAAAGATCGGAAGATGTGGAATTGGCATTGAAAAGATTACAAAGGACAAGGCTAAGGAACAAGGCTTGGTTTGATAAACAACATCGGTTGAGGCCTAAAGCAATTGAAGAAGGTGATTGGGTACTTGTTTATGACAACAATTTAGATAACCAGCATAATACCTTAAGAAAGTGTTCAAAACGTTGGTTTGGGTCTTATATAGTAGTAACAGTTCATGATAATGCCACATATTTATTGAAGGAATTGGATGGTACAAGGTTGAAGATACCTATTGCTGGGAAGCAAGTTAAGATTTTCAAAAGACGAGATGGAGAAATAAATGTGGAAGATCGTATTGAAGACATCAATGACCTTGAAGAAGATAATTATATAGAAATGGATGATGAACATGATGCAGAAGAACTTGGTATGAGAAATGAAGAAATGGTATGATGCCAATTATGACATATGCTTCATTAGTGCATATCAGAGGATGCGTAGGTTCAGAAGAGGTGGATGTTATGTTGTAACACATTTATATAATAAAAAATATGAATAAAGATAAATTCTACTTAATACTTAATTATCTTGGGTTATTAGAAACTTAAGATACTTAAAAAAAGATTTATAGAAGCCTCTTAGATTAATTCTTGTTCTAATAACTAAAAGATAAAAGTTAGTTATTAAAATTTTCTTCTAGGTTGTAGAAACTAATTCACGGCTTTTAAAAAAGCCATAAGTTAATAAAAATAGGATAATAGAAGTAAAAAGTTAGTATGGTAGATACCAAGGTTGAGCTGAAGATAGGATTAAGTTTAAAAACCCTTAAAATAAGTTAGATCAATACCGAGGGGGGTGACCAGATATAAGACAAGGTCAAAATCAGACCTTCAGTCACATAAACGACCACCAAAGGTAGGTGTTTGCGACATTCAAAGATCAACGACTAGAATTGCATAGCCAGCTTGAAGGGGGTTCCAAGGGCATTTAGCTTGTTACCATAGAATTTTGAAGGACTTAGCAATCGCTATTCAAAGTCAAGGTTTGTATTGGTATTTTGGATTTTATATAAGACAATGATGGCTTGCATTGTTGAGCGATTTGTATAGTATGTATAGCATCTATGATTCAAAATTTGATATTATCTAGATTATTGGGTGTGCTAAGTATATACAAAAATTTGTATTAATCTAACAATGCAATCAGGAGATATTTGAGCTTTGATACAAAGAATTGTCAAAAGTTGGCATCTTAGGATTGGATAGGGTTTCTATGATAACTAAAGATCCACCAATTGGATCAACATAAATTTTGATATGGTGATAGAAGACTTACACATTGAATTACATACCAAGTTTGAGCTAAAGTTAACAATAGAAGAAGGAGAAATCACCACTGGAGTTTTTGCATCAATCTTCAAGTTGGCGGCCGAGTGTCATCAGTGTGCTTTTTAGGCATTTTCTTGCAATCTATAAGTTGGGTTGAGCTAAAAAATTTTGAACATGTAAAAGGCTTATACTAGCATTTATATGCAAAATCTCACACTAAGTGGATGGTCAGATTAAAAGTTATAGCTTGTCAAAGCTCACTAATTAGGATTAGGGCTTACAAACGAAAATAAAAAATTGGTTAATTATAAAAGAAACAAGGAAATTGGGGTGTATGTATAGTTGATGTTACTAAGAGGAGTGTTTTTAAACACTTTTGAATTGAACTTTGAATTATATTCTTCATATAAGGGTGAAACCTATTAGGGATTCTTGATTATTTGCAAACACAACTTTACCTTCTACAGCCAGGTGCCTGGTGCAATCCCGAACAAGACAATATGTAATACGACAACGTTAAAAGATGGAGGTTATGAATGGTATAGAAACCATCTCCTTTAAATCTTTAAAAATTGAAATATGCTCATGAGAGCATTCTTAGAGATATTTAGACTAAAAGTAGAATATAATAATACCTTCAAGGCCCTTTTTTCTTTAGGACAAGAGAAAGGAGAAGAGATTATCAATTATATTTGGCAATTTGAACTAGTAGTAATCTGGTTTGTAAGAACCTTTCTTACGGACAACACTCTTATCTACTTTTTTATCCAAAGATTCAATAAAAAAGTTACAATTAGAAAAATCTTTAAAAGAAGGCCAAAAAACTTAGAAGATGCCAAAAGAATAGCATGGATGATTGAAAATATTGACAAACAATAAGAAATAATGTAGAAGAAGAAAAACCATAGAATTCCAAATTTTATAGCAATCTATATCCAAAATATGGATAAGTCTCAAGGACATCCTTATAGAATTGTGGGAAATTAATTCTAACCTATAAACCATTATTTTGTACCTTTAGAAGTTAGACTACTACCTAATCTTTCAGAATTGACATATCTATGGTTGTATTTAAAAGAAGAATTCAAAGGTGAAGTCCTTCAAAATCAAAAGGAATTTTAAAATGAGCTTGTACAACAAATGCTAGCAATGCAAGAATAAATTGCTTTATTAATTAAAAATCAAAGTTCCAGCCAAGTCCCACTACCTATAGAATGAGATAGGCACAATTTAGGATTGTGATGCACTCAATGTAGCCAATCAGGATATACTAGTTAATTTTGCTCTACTCCATAAGATTATTAATAGAATCTTAGATGGCAACAATCTTATGTTCTCCTTTATAGAAACTAAATCAATATAAGATTTAGTTCTCACCTACAAAGCTATAATTATTTTAATCAAGGTTTTAAAAATCAACTAAGATAAAGACAAGAAGTATATTATCTTTGTGATAAAAGGCACCTATTTAATAGTTGTTGGATAGAAATTAGAATTATTTATAGAAATTGTGGAAGAAATCACCCTACAAATGTATGTAAGAAAACTAACAAGATAGTTTCTTTAAATTTTTCATAAAAAAATTATCATCAATAGGCTTAAGATCATTTGAAGGAGGAAAGAAATCAAAGTTCTGACAATACTTTAAAATCTAAAATCTATTCTATGACTATAACAATAACCGTCAAATCAACATCCTCCCTTAGATTTGAATATTTAGTAAGAATTTATCTCCTTGAATCGTAGTCACTGTCAACATAATCAACAACATGGTGGTCAAGGCTCTTAAGATATAAGGTTAGTAAACTAGATCAATGATGGAATGATTGAAGAACAAGCTCCTACCTCCTCTATAATAATTCAGCATGTACTTCTTAAATCAAACTTGATTATGTACAAATTGCTCCAATCTAAGATACAGACACCACCTCTGATATTAGTCTTGGCAATAATGATAAGGTCTAGGTATTCTAGCCCTCCTCTTTTTACTTCAATTGATAGTGAAAATACTTCAAAAGATTCTCTTCACTTTTCAAATTTAAATGAAGCTACAAAGTAGGCAATGGCTAATATTAGAGATTCTAAAAACTTATCTTAAGTCCTTGATTCTAAATTGAGTAGATTACTAAGGACCTTAAAAAAAAAAAATGTCAAAACAAAAGAATTTTCTTCTAAAGAAGAGTAAGAAGGATCTAAAATTTTTGGCCTTAAATTTAATCCTTCAACTTGATTTAAAAACAAGAACCAGGTCAAATCATATAATTTATAGAAAGGTTTAAAGAAAATTAAGGTAGATATCATAATTATTCAATTATTGGAAGTTTTTCCACTAATAAGAAGGAGCTTTAAAAAAAACCTTTCCATTAAAAAAAATAATGATCTAAAATAAAAATCCCAATTCATATTAAAATAATTTAAATGATACAAGAGATGAAGGCAATTTAATTGGAGGTATCTATAGTAGATAAAATCATATCCTATACTATTATGGATATGGGTAGTGATTTGAATATTATGCTAATGAGAACTATAAAAAAATTAGGACTTAATATCTCAGGACCCTCTTCTTTTGTAATTAATATGGCTAATTAAAATAAGATATATCTTTAAGACAAATCAATAGTTGTAAGATGACAATGGGAGGTGAAAAATACTCCTTCACTTTTCATGTGATTCACATGCATCCTAGTAAAAATTCATATCCAATACTTTTAGATAGATCTTAGTTAAGAATAGCTAATGCAAAAATTGATTGAGGAGGTAAAAAGCCCCATATCATCTATAGGCTATCAAAAAGCTTGATTAAAATCCTTATATAATTTCAAGGATTTTCTTCAACTAAAAACTCATTTCACTCTTTAAAAGATGAGATTTTAAATTGACAACCACAGAAAGAGTTCGAAAAGAAGGTTAAGTTTATTGATTTGATAGCAAGCCAGGAGATTTATTTAAATATGGTCTAATCAATTCCATTAGGATATATAGGCCTTGGATTATATGATTGAAAAGATGAAGGAAAATTTACTCAATGGTTGAAAACACATCCTACTTCAAATGGGAATGAGGTCATAAGTGTTAACTTTATAGAAGGTTTTGCCACTTCAAAAAATCATGAAGAAGAAGTGGATTTAATAACCTTAATAGATGGCATTAATAATGAAGATACCTTTGGAGTGAACTTTGATGGCACTAAAGTTTATGAATTAGAAAATTTAATAGAAGAAGATAACCTTACTCTACCTTTACAATTTAAACAAACTTCCAATAGTCTTATAGTTAGAAATGATATAATCAATTATCTAAAAACATCAAATAATTAGAATAAAGAATCTATAGAGCAAACTCATGTACATGACCTTGATTACAAGTTGATGGATGTATCTTTAAAGAATAAAAATCCAAAATTAATCAAAGTCAGAGTTCAATTGACAAAAGATGAATTGTTAAGTTATAAGTCATTAATTATGGAATATAGAGATGTATTTGCTTAATCTTACAAAGACCTCAAGGACATACTTTCTAAACTAGTCCAACATTGAATTGTACTTCTTTCTAATTCAATTCTTGTGAGACAAAAGGAAAGAAGAATGAATTCCATTTTACAACTATTTGTCAAAGCCAAACTAGAAAAATTCCTTCAAGCAAAATTTATTCAACCTGTGAAGATTACGGATTAGGTCTCACCAATGGTGTTAGTTAAGAAGAAGAATTGAAAACTTTGAGTATGCATAGATTATAAGAAGCTTAACAAGTGCATTCAAAAGGATCACTTCTCCTTTTTATTTATAAATACCATCCTAAAAAAAATTGCTAGACACAAATTATATACATTTATGGATGGATATTTAGGTTACAATCAAATTTCCATAGCTCCAAAGGATTACCACAAAATAGCCTTTACTACACCTTAGGGCACCTTCCTTCAAGGACATAGATTGGAAAAAGATGTATAAACCACTAAAATCTATGTCAAAAGAAAGTGACAAAATAGAAATAAGAAAGTATATATATTAAAAAAGAAACTAGAATGGCTATTGCAAAAGATTAGAAAATATAATGACTCTTGAACTAAATTGGAAGCAAGAAAGAAATTGACAAGAGTGAAGAAGGCTTCACTCTTGTTTCTATACATATTATCTATCTAAGAGCTACATGCTAACATTCTATAGGATCTCCAACACATTGTCATAATACGTGAAGTCTTGCTTGAGAATGCTCCGGGCACTTGGCTATGGAAGATAAAAAAAAAATATGCAACAACAAGATTCTAACAACTCTAATAGAATCTTAAATAATTTCTATTAAACCTTAACAATATTAATCAAGCCTTGATCCAATCTTAAAGAAATTATAAAAGAAGAATAAATGAATCATATATTAATCATCAAAAAAATAATATATAAAATAATAATTTTTAAAATACTAAAAATAGAAATCTTAAAATCCTAATCAAACCTTGGTCAAATCTTAAGTCAAATTATAAGTCAAACCCTGATCAAATCTTAAATCAAATCTTAAGTCAAACCTTTGTTAAATCCTAAGTCAACCCTAGTCAAACCCTAATAAATCCTAACTAAATCCTAGTCAATCTTGGTCAAATCTCAACAAATCTTCAAACAAATCCTAACAAATTTTAAAACAAATCCTAAAACAAATCTTAACTAAATCTTAGTCAACCCTCATCAAATCCTAACAAATCCTAAAACAAATTCTAACTAATCCTAGTCAAATATTATATTCTAAATCCTAATTGTAATCCTAATCAAATCCTAATCAAATATTAAATCCTAAATCCAAATTCCAAATCCTAATCAAATCTTAATCAAGTACTAAATCTTAAATCCAAATCTTAAACCCTAACTAAACCCTAACCAAGCTCTAAGCAATTCCTAAGGCAATTTAAGAACCTCAATCACTACCAAATAAACCATTGATCTTGATTGAAAATTCATACATACCTTAATAATGAATTTGACAACAAACACATCAAATTTTAAGAAGATCGAACTTACCAAAAAGAAGAAAAACCTATAAATCTGCTTGGATGTTGGCTAGCCTCCTTCTTCAATCTTAATGCCAATAATTCACTACCTAAACCTCCTATTTTCACCATTCAATTGCTTTCAAATTTCATATGTGCTTAGAAAATAAAGTTTTCTATTTGTAGACATAAATTTCACTCAAATCCAATTAGCAAATTACTCAAAATTTGTAAAACTCTAATTGACCCTCAAAACCTAATTCCCAAGACCTTAACCTACTTAGATCTCAATTACTTATAATTGAATTATTATATTAAGCTCAAAATTATAGTACAAATTGAAAATAATAATACCAACCAATCTATAAAAATTTAGCCATAGATCTACTATAAAAATTTTATAATTGCTCAAAGCATAAGCCCTATTTTATTTCATAAAATCCAAAGTTGCCCAAAACAACCCTAACTTTGCAAAGCTTTTACAAAGTCACTTTTGATCCAAATCACTCCAAATAAAATCTTATATAAAACCTTGTAAGTTTACTTTCTAATCCTACTCTTTGATCTACCAAAAAACTTTTGACCCGCTTTAGGCACATAGTTTTGTGCCTCGGGATCTAATTTCAACCCTAGCTCATAATTGGTCCTCTCTGGGTATCTATTTTGAGATTTTTATAATAAATTTTTTTGAAACCTATTTTTAATTCCTTTCTAAAGATATCTATATTATTTATTTTTCTAATCTACTTTATTTTGTCTTATTTATGGCTATATAAAGTAATTAGAAGTCACTTCTATAAAAGACAACATTAACACCTTTTGATTTTTTTCTACCTCCTTCTCTATTATTTATTTTTCTAAGATAATTTTTTCAAATATTCTCATTTGAGCTTTTCTTTAATATAACCACTCCTTTCTTCTTTCACCTAATGGTCAAATTACTCTATAACAACATGTCCAATTTGCAAGATACATGTCAAACTTGCAAGATAAGTTTTCTACATGTGCGCCATCTACTTAGCTTGTTCTACAAGCTACCAACCATGTATACATGTGGCTAGCTTATTGGCCAAGTTTCTAACCTACCAATCACCTATAGACATGTATAAAGGTGAATTTACATCTAGAAAGCTTCTCAGAAGCTTTTTTATAAGATATTTTTAAATTAACTTATTTTTATGTATTTCTAGATAATTATTGGAATAAATCTTATGTCAATGACACCTTCATCTACATAGTCATGTCTTTTAAACTTTGCAATGCTTGTTTGGCATTTCAAAGAGCAATATCATATGCCTCCTCAGACTTATTATACAAATCAATGACAATGTTCATTGATGATTTTAGCACCCAGTCTTTTAAGACAAGACATCATAACTATGTAAGGCCTTGTCTTTAAAGGTATAAAAAATCTAGGATTATTTTAAATCTTAATAAAATATTCTTAACAATTAAAAAAAAAGTCATACTTAGATATATAATATCAAAAAATGGTAGAAAACTAGATCCAAAGAAGGTCAAGGTGATTGTGGAATTAAAACCTCTTTCAATGATAAAGGACGTACAAAGAACCTTGGGGTATATTGAATAGTATCAAAAAGTGATATACAACTATATTACCATCTCCATACTTAATACTAAACTTTAACAGAAAGATGTGAAGTTTGGGTGGAATAAAAAATATCAAGAGGCATTTGGCATTTTTGAAGCAAAGGTTAATATGTACCTTATTTTCAGACCACCAAATTGGTCATTACCTTTCTATGTGCTTTGTGATGCTTTGTCCATGGTGGTAGAAAGTACCTTGTTTCAAACAAGTGGAAAAAGAAGCAAGGACTATTCCATAGCCTTTGCTAGTAGACAATTAAATCCTATAGAAAAGAATTACACTACCACAATATGAGAATGTCTTGCCATGGTTTTTTTTGTCAAAAAATTCAAACACTACTTTCTCTTAAATCCAATAGTATTTATTGTAGACTACATGGCAATTAAATATCTTGTTAATAAAGTAGAATTGAACAGTAGTTTGGCAAAGTGGATGCTTCTATTAGAAGAATTTGATTATACAATATAATACAAGCCAAAAAGAATGCACATGCAAGCCAATTACTTATCTAAGTTGTCAAAATATATGGGTAAAGATCCAATTGATGATACTTTAATAGATGACAGTCTATTTGTTGTTTCAACTATCCCTACTTGGTATGAATTAATTATCAAATTTTTAACCATCTAAATCTTATCTTTTCATTTATCTAAAATAGAATATTGGAAGTTCCAAATTAATAATAGATATTTTATTATAATTGGTGGTAAATTATATCAAGAAAGAAAAGATAAATTTTTAGAACATGTGTTATAGAAAAAGAAATCCCTATGATTTTACTGACATGCTGTTATAGTACATGTGGGAGTCATTTTTCAACAACACTGATACGGCAAAAGATCCTTAGAGCTGACTAGTACTCACCCACTTTATTTTAAGGTGTATATAGGTATACTAAAATATATGATGCATATTAAAAATATGTTAGAAATGACCTTCAAATGAATTTATCTCTCTATGTATCATTATCTTTAGTATCATCCTCATCATGAAAAGAATATAAAAATATGATCTTTTTATTTTTTTAGCTTTTATTTTTTATTTTTTAGCTTTGATTTTTTTTTTATAATCATAAGTTTTTAGATTAGATTTAATTTTCTCTCTCTTCTTTTTATATTTCTATAGAAAAAAACTTGCTATAATTCTTTTTGATTAGTAGCAACTCATTCATCCTTATTTTTGATAATTGCTAAAATTTTGGTAGAAAATTCTTCTATTCATTTAATAGCATTTTGAAAGGTCAATTTTAGATTCTTCTCCTTTGCAAGTCATCCTAAATGGTCGCCATATATGAGTCATCAAATTAATTCATTAATTATTTTAGGACAAAAAAATATATTTAGAAGGCCAAAAATTATAATTATGAAGTGAAGATGTGTTTAGAGGATACTAAATAAAAGAAAATAATATTAAAAGAAAAGAAATAAAAACTTACTAAATCTTGGAAGCAATTATCTTAGTTGATATAGTATTTTCTTTTAATTGTAAAAATTAGTATTTAATCATTGAAACCAATATCTATATTGGCCTTCTATCTCTATGTACTACTTATTAAAAACATATAAATGTTATTTAGTAGGTAGAAGAAGCATGAAAAATAAACCTCATATATTTTTAATTATTTATATAAAAAAAAAGATTTTAAGTTGATTTAAATTGATTTTATTATAAAAATCACAAAGATAGAATAAAATAGTCTTAAATTGATATCATCATTTTAAAAATATTTTTAAAAAATTTAGAATTTATTTAGAATTTATTTAGAATTTTTTTGGAATTTTTTTGGAATTTTTAGAACAATTTTGAAGGTTTTGGTAAAAATGAGTTTTACCACTTTGGGAGGCATTATGAAAAAATGGAGCAAGATTTGAAGGCCATGTAAAGTTCTTAGGTTAATTAGATATTTTTAAATACCATAATAAAGTCAAAAATGTAAAAAAATGAGTTTTATTAGTAAAAAATAATAGGACCAATAGCTAGTGTAGTCCTTGTAGGAAGGAAAGTGCACAAGTCCCATATGGATTGTGGCACCTTGGATGTAGGTAGGAGAATAAGATTAAGGTCTTGTGGCCTCTCTAGGACACCTATATACACTACTTATGAGCCTTGGTGAGATTCGAACCTTTGATCTCTTAAACAAGTTATCCTTGAGGTAAAAAAAAATTTATTTAATTTTTTTATTATTTATCTTTTATTTTTAAACTATCATAATTTATTCATAATAATTTAGACTTATATATTTTTTTTTAATCATTGGAAAGATTTTTAAAAAAAATTATCTATCTAAAAATATAACTTATAATTTTTATTTTTATTTTTTACTAAATAAAAATATAGTGAATAGATTGTAACTTGATTTTGGATTGTATACTTGCTTGTTATCATTTATTTCATTTGTTTTTTCTTTTTTCTTTTCTTTGTTCTTGCTATTTGCTTCTTTCACTTTACACCATCAATTATAAACAATCCTTAAATAAGTCCATCTTGTAATTTGAGTTGAGGGATAAAATTTATCCTCATACAATCTACAATAGCAAGAAGCTCCTTATTGTTGATTTCATAATTAATTTTAGGAACAAAAAAATTTTAAATATAAAATATAATAGGATGGAATTTATTATTTATATCCATTTATAAAAGTACAGCCTCTAATGCAAGATCCAAAGTATTAGCCTCTATATTAAATGCTTTTATAAAATCTAAATGTACCAAGATTGGAGCTGTGGTGAACATTATCTTGAGATCTTTGAAAGCCTTTTTTCCTTGAGGCCCCCATTCCAACTAATCTTTGCATGTCAATCAAATAAGGGGGGCGGTAATTTAAGAGTAATTTTTTATAAAGATCTAATAAAAGTTGGAAAATCCAAGAAAGCATTATACATCTCTTATAATCTTTAGAATAGCCTACTACATAACCACCTCCACTTTCTTGAGATCTATCATCAAATCCTCAATAGATATGATGTATTCCAAAAATTTCATCTTTGATTGATAAAATATATATATTTTAGTTTGGTATATAAACCTATATCTTATAGCTTTTGTAATACCAACTTTACATGCTTCTTATGTTTTTTCAGATTTTTTAAATAAATCAAGATATTATCAAGATAGATCACCACAAACTTGTTTAGATGCTCTCAAAAGATGTCATTCATTAAATGCTAAAAGATAGTGGGCATATTTATTAATCCAAAGGATATGATATTAGATTCAAAATATCCATACCTTGTCTAAAATGTGGTCTTTGATTTGTCTCCCTCCTTAATTTGTACCAAATTATATGTATTAAAGAAGTAATAATAAAAATATAATAAATAATTATATAATAAATATTATATTAGATAAATTATTAATAATCAAAGAATTGGCTTTTGGGATATAGAAGGACTATCTTATAGATAAGCTACAAAAAAAACAACCTTAAGAATATATAAGAGTATAAAAAATATGCGAAGAGATGTCTTAATAGTAGATGAGATGCAAAAAGATGTCTTAATAATAGATTTGATGAATATAAGAGTGAAAAGATGGAAATTATCTATTAAAAAAATAACCACTATCTATAAATAAAAGAAGTTTGGAAACTCCTAACTTTCATCTTTAAATCAAAAATCTAGATCTTATATTATTTTTACTTGTTATTAAGTGCATTTTGAATTTGGGATTTATTTTGTATCTTAAAGTGATTTTTTTTAAGTCAATAGATTTGACTTTTAATTTTGTATCTTAAATTTTGATTTTCTTACTCAGTTAGATCTTTGATAGACTAACTTTATGGTTTTATGTATTAAAAAAGCTTAAGGTACTTAAAAGATCTATTATGTTATTGAGAGGTGATTTATAAGTTTAAAAGTGAATAAAGAATAATAAATCTTATAAGAGACAATCTTATAGTATAAAAGACTTGTAAAAAGTCTTAGAAATAAAGTTGAGAATGTTTTGAGAGTGAAATTACTAGTTTATTCACAATAAAGATATTTTGGAATTTTAAGGTAGCAACATCTTTTTGCTGATTTTGAAAGCTTAAAGACTCTTTCTTTTATAGTTTTTTGATACATTTCTTTTTTAGGTATGGTTTTAAGTAAAGGTGAGGGCTTGAGAGTTATTAAGAAGTTTAGAAGAGAGAATTTTTATCATAAGAAGAAAAAAAAAAAAAAACATCAAAGTGGAGATTCAACATTCTATTCATGTTAAAGTAAGGACAACTATTCAAACCAATGAGATAATATCAAAACTTGCTTCATTTGTAGAAAAGTAGGACATTTTGCTCAAAATTATTACAAAGGCAAAAAGATGGAAAAGGAGAATGCAAATAGTATACAAGATGAATTTAGAGGATAAGATTATACATTTATAGGAACAAATAGAAACTCCATGGCTGCCATGGTAAGATGGATTGTGGATTCATATTATTCTAAGTATATGATATCTTATAAGTATTTATTTGATACTTATGAAGCTATTCCAACATCAAATGTGATCTTGGCGGATAGTAGCACATATAAAGCCATTGAAATTGGCTCTATTATGGTAGAAGAGGTTGTGAATGAATAAACCAATAGAATCAGATTTAAAAGCGCCTTTCATATATCTAAGATGATATAAAACCTACTTTCAATGAATAAACTTGTAATAGAAGATTTTATGATTTAATTTAATATGAATAGATATTTTATAGGAATCTTGAGTAGAAATATAGTTGCCAAGGATTCTAAAGAAAGAAATTTATAATATTTCAATTATAAGAAGGTTAATAAAAAAGAGGTAGCTATATTTGTTGAATTTATATCAAACCAAGATAAGTTGAATATATGGTATTGTTGCCTTAGCTATTTGAACGTAAAAAATGTGACAAAATTTAAGTCTATAATAAGTGGTTTAAATCTTAGCAAAACAAGCCAAAATGGAATACAACTTGTATATGAAGGATGCATATAAGATAAAAAATAAAAAACCTCATTTCTAAATAGTATAGCAACACGCATTATAAAATTATTAAAGATTGTCCATTCTGATGTATGTGGACCTATAAAGACTATAAGTATTGGAAGAATAAGATATTTTCTTATTTTTATTGATGATTTCTTAAGAAAGATTTGGATCTACATTCTTAAAGCCAAGAGTGAGTACTTTTGGAAGTTTAAAGAGTTTAAAATACTTATTGAAAAACAAAATAAGTACAAGATCAAGATACTACATATGGACAATAGAGGTGAATATATGTCTAAGTAATTTGATGTTTATTTCAAGAATAAAGGAATTGCTAGAAAAATAATAATTCTATACACTCCATAATAAAATGGTGTTGCTCAAAAGGCAAATCAAACCATTATAGAGATGGCAAGAAATATGCTTCATGTTCAAAACTTTGATTATGAAATTTGGGTGGAAGCTATAGTGAATGCACTATATACAAGGAATAGGTGTCCAATAAGTATTCTTACATCAATGATATCACAAGAAACATGGAGTGGAAAATAATCTTACATTTCATATATGAGGACCTTTGGATATATTGCATATGCAAAGAAATTAGATTATATGAAGTCCAAACTTGATACAAAAGATACAAAGTGTGTATTCTTGAGATATTATGAAGATATAAAGGCATATAGGCTAATATGCTTAGGCACCAAAAAAATCATTAAAAGTCATGATATTGAATTTTTAGAGTATAAAAGTGCTTGTGAGTACTTGGAGATGTGTCCAAGTAGAAATAATGGTGTATTTATAGACATATCTTTAAATTCAATAAAAAATAATAATAAAAATAATAAAAATAATAAAAATGGTGGAAATGTGAATAAAGATGAAAAATCAAAGAAGATTGATAAGATGAAAGCTTCTACAATTGCTAAAATCAGCAATAAAAAATCAAAGAAGATTGATAAGATGAAAGCTTCTACAATTGCTAAAACCAGAAATGAAAAAAATGAAAATGTTGAAGATGATGATGATGAGAAATACCAACCTTTGAATGAAAAAATATAAATTTTAAGGAAGAAGAAGATTGGAATAGAGTATGGAATGCAATAAGGTGAATCTTCTTCTTTAAGTAAAAGAAGATATCCTTTCAAAGAAAAAAGACCACTTGGTGAATGGCAAAAGAATCACATCTTTCTTCAAGTAAGTGAAGAACATGTTAATGTTATATTTCTTGCTGATCTATTAAATTTATGTGATGAAATGAAGTCCATTGATGCTATGAAATAGGAGAAAGGTATAAAAAAAGAATATTAATCACTTATGGACAATGGAATATAGAAATTGACTCAACTTCTAATAAATCAAGCTTCAATTGGTTGTAAGCAAGTATTTAGAATCAAAAGGGATGCAATAGATAATATTATAAGTTATAAAGAAAGATTGATTGCCAAAGAATATTTATTAACTATTGGTGTTGATTTCAATGAGACATTTGCTCCCATGGCAAAATTATCTACCATTAAAATTATTATGGCAATTAAGGCAGCAATAGACTTGGAAATACATCAAATAAATGTGAAGATAGCTTTCTTGAATAGAAAGTTGGACGAAGACATGTATATGGATTACTCTTAATGATTAGTTCAAGAAGGCAAGCAATATCTTATTTGAAATGCAAATGATAAAAGGTCAATAATAAGCTATATGTTTTTTATTAGAGTGGGAGCAATTTCATGGAATTTCAAGAAAAAACCAACAATTGCAAGGTCTACAATAGAGGCAAAATATATGGCAGCAAGTCATAGTGCAATGGAGGCAATTTTATTAAGATAAGTATTAAAAGATATTAGACTTGTATAAGTAGAAGCAATTACAATCAATTATGATAATTAAAGATTTTTTATTTTTATAAAGAATCTAAAGCATCATTCAAGAGCCAAGAACATTGACATTCAATATCACTATATAAGAAAGAAGATTAAAATGGTAGTGATTAATATGAAATATTTTGCAATAGAAGACATGCTTGTTGATTTGCTCACAAAAGTATTAATAAAGGATAGACATCACATGTTAATAAAGGCATTAGATTTAAAAGCCTTTGATCAATAGCAAAGTAGAAGTATTAAAGAAATAAGAGTAAAAAGATAATAAATAATTATATAATAGATATTATTTTAAATAAGTTATTAATCATCAAAAGATTGACTCTTAGAATGTGGAAGGACTATCTCATAGATGAGCCACAAAGACATTAACCTCGAGAGTAGGTAAGAGTATAAAAAATATGCCAAAAGATATTTTAATGGTAGATGAGATGCAAAGGGATGTCTTAATGGTAGGCTTAATGAATGTAAGAGTAAAAATAAAGGTGGAAGTTATCTATTAGAGAAGCAACTACCACCTATAAATAAAAGAAGTTGGAAGTGAGAATTATCTTACTCCACACTTTATTTATATGCAATCCTTATTGAGACTAAATATTGGAACTTTTTAGTTTTTTTCTTCAATAATATACTCTACAAAGATCTATCATAATATAAATCTTGGCTTAGGTGAGTTGTTTCAAAAGTCCTAAGATTAACCGTAGTGGATAATAATTTTTTATCATTATCTCATTCAATCTCTAATGATCAACGTACATACGTAAGGAACCATCTTTTTTCTTCACAAAGAATATAGGTACACATGTTGGAGACTTTGAATGCTTGATGAAGTTTTTTGTAAGGTTTTGATCAATATAATCTTTCAATGTTAAAAATTTGTTCTGAAAAAGGTTATAAATTGGGCCAAAAGGTGGTTACATTCCTTTTTGAAGATCTATGGCACAATTGTATGGTCGGTGCTATGATAATATATTACTATTTTTCTTCTAAAAAATATTTTAAAATTTATTATACTGTTGTGAAATAATTGCCGATGAAGTCATATCTTTTTTAATTGGAGTTGCATAAATAACAAATGGTGTATCTTCTTTGGTCAATCTTATAAATGCCTTTGCTCCAACAAATAATGACTTACCAATTTATAATTTTTTATAAAGTTTTTTTGTAGGGATTTCTATTAGAAACATTATTCTTTGTAACTTTCAATCTATAGATAGATTATATTTTTTTAATCAAGAAAGTCTAACAACAATAGGATTTGAAAGAATCATAATAACATGAAATATAATTTAGTTGCTATGGTCTTCAAATGACACTTCTATAAGTGATACTACCAGAGGATAAGGATTGTCCATTTATTACTTTTATATGAATAGATTTGGATTTCTGTACTAGAAGAATTTTATGAAGCTTAACAAATGCCTTATTTGATAAACAAATAGACACCCCTAAATTCAATAAAGTAATTGCTTGAAGCTTCTAAAGGCCAAAATATAAAAAAAATTATAAAACAACAAGTAAATTGAGTAGAGAGAGAGGAACCTGAATAATTTTATGATGTTGAATTGTCAAGCTACATGGTCCCTACTATAGCTAAACATCTTTATTTTCTTGAATGATCGCACTCTTGATTTTGGTGATATATTTATTTTGTTTCTTTAGACAATTGCAAGTCTTATTGCCTTCCTTGCCACAATACAAATATAGACCTTCTTCTATCCAATGCTTCTTCTCTTGCAGACTAAAAAATTTAAAATATACCACATCAAGCTACATGTCTTCTATTTTTGAATGTGAATTTAGACTACTTGTCAGTGGAGCAAGAATGTGTTAGATTATGTATTGTCTTGTTGAAGTCTATAAACATTGACCTTGATAATATTGAAATAGATGATTATCATATTTTGTAGATTGGCTGATAGATTCATAAAGCAATTGTAGATCCAAAAATAATAATAACAAATCTTTTACATCATCTCTTAATCCTGAATAAAATTGATTTATCAAGGTTTTTTCATCCCAATTAATGCTACACGTTGTAGTGATAGAGAGAATTTGCCTCAAGAAAGCGCTGGACTTTTGGCTGCCACTAATTACTCAACTAAGATCCAAGTATAATAAAACCTCCAAATTTATATAAAATATTTTTTCATAGGGCTATTACATCCAATACATAAGCCTTATTTCCTCAAACCTCTCAAAACATAACAAATGCTCTAAAACCTTCATTCTCCCGTATGGAGGGAATTTTTTTTGAATTTCAATAATCCATAAATTTTAATTGAACTATCCAAATCCATTCTAAATTTACATGAAGTACTAATGTATTCTTTACAACTACCACCACAAATTTCAACCATCGATTCATTACCGATCTTTAGATATCGCTAAAATCCTAGCAATAGCTTCAAACCCTTGTTTACAAATACCTATACATTAAATTCTTCATATCTCACAATCTAAAAGTCCAAATGCTATGAAACTTTGATGTATAGCTTTTTAATATAATAATACACCTTTTTAGAAAGTTTGAGACAAAAATTCATCCAAAAAATTAAGATATGGTAAATCCCATCACCATCAATAAAATGGCCTACTTACTACCTTGGAATTTGATATGCTGTCTTTGACTCCCAATATCTCCTTCTTCAAAATTTAAAATATAGTAATTCTTCCACATCAAATGTAGATCTTGAAATCACTTCTCTAGATGCACCTCCTAATCTCCAAAAGCTCTCATATAACTCCTTCAATCTTCAAAAGAATGATAGTAGATATAATTTGTACACCCTAACTTCAAGCATCTACTTCTCCCTCATTAAAAGTCCAAATTCCTCAATTTTTATACCAAAATTGTAACCCAAAAAATAAGCTTTTTAACCCTAGTCTTTGATTTTCTAATGGCTTCTTTAAAATTGCCAAAACTCTTGTTCTTATTGTAGGTATCCTCCTCAAAGCCTATTGGATATGACCATTGACTAATAGGAATGAAGAACTTCACCTCTTGTCTTCATTCATCCTCACTTTGTCTTCATCCTTCCGAATAGGCCTCTTAGTAGTTTAATTCTTCTTCTTTGGATCTCAATTCCCTCTCAAGGCTTTATACTAAATATTTAGATTCTATATAATTTAAAAGCCATAACCAAATTAAGTAAAAATCTAAAATAAATTTTTTTGACACCAACCCCTTTTTATTTATTTTATTAACCATTCTAATACATATCTAAATTATAAAAATATTATGCATTTTGAGTGGATTTTATATATTCTAAGCAATTACAGTACGACAACATTAATTGACTAAAATCAAATGCATAGATTGATGTAAAGCGTGCCCCTTATTGCAATGCTTGGATCTTAGCTATTGTCCAATAAGTCTTGTCATATTCTCCAAATACTTCTATAAATACTTCTATGAAAGCTTTAAAGTTGCTTAAAATTGGTGATGTTTTTTCAAACAAGGGAACAAACCATAATAATGCTTGTTTTATAACCAAGGTGCCAACCAACCCAATCCATGATTCTTTTGTTACATAAGTATCATATTATAGAACCATTATCAATCAAATTTGGTTGACAAATCTTTGGAACTTCAAATGTGTATCATTTTTTTAAAAGATTAACTTGAGGTACCTTATATTATTGAATAGATGGATTTTTTTTGTGCAACATAGATAATAATATATCTTCAAGTATAAAAATTAAAGATGATTGTAGTTTAGGTTGTAATACTTCAAATATTATATTATTGTGAAGTTTTGTAATAATTCCTTTAATCTTTGCAATCTTAATAGATAAAGTAGTAAAAGTACTTATGATGGCATCTAACTTAGACTCAAAAGATTTGATCATATTAATGTCTTGACCTCTAATCATTTTAAGAGGAAAAAAAAATGAATCTAGAAAAAAAATAATATTAATTTAAAAGAGGATAATCTACAACCTTTAAAATGTCTTAAGACCTTTAAAGAGAGAAGTGATCCACTCTCTCATAAAAAGAATAAATTTCCAATATTATGATTAAAAAAATATCAATTTAAAGGAGAGTAATATGCAACCTCTAAAATATTAGTATACCTTCAAGGAGAAGGATAATCCACTCTCTAAAAAGAGAAATATCTAACTCTAATATTTAAGATGAAGGTAGTCTTAACAAACTATTAAAGACGTAAGAATACATAATAAGAAATTTGAATAATAAAGAGGTTTCAAGCAGAAATTGATAAGGACTTGAATTATTTAGATGAGTATATGAATAACATCAAGAAAGATGATTTAGAACTCTAAAAGATGCGTTGTAGAGATTAAAAGATTTTTTAGCCTTGACTCTAATATATATCCATGTTTAAAAAGCTTCTTGAGCAGCTTATACTAACTTAGAAGCTTTTTGAGCTCTTTCTACTAACTTAGAAGTTCCTTGAGCTTCTTCTATTAATTAAGAAGATTTTCAAGTGACTTTCATTAACTAAAAAATCTCTAGAATGTTCTAAAATATTTTATAAATTTTCAAAATATATGTTCATATCACCACTCAAGTATAACAAGCCTCTAAAATTTCAATGAACTCAAATAGAAAAGATTCACTTTATATTATAAGCACAAAGCTACAACAAGGTACAAGAATAAGACCAAAAGATCCAAATTGAGCTATAAAGATTGCAATGTTGAGATTAAAAATTCCCTCAATCTTGACTCCTATATATATTAAGTGCAAAGAAGCATCTTGAGAAGTTTTGTTAATGCTTAGAGGTGAAGCAAGCCTAAGATCTTTCTTTAAAAACTTTCTAAAATATCTAAACTTCCAAGAATCTTCTATAACCATCTAAAATCCCTTAGAACCTTCTAAGATATTTTGAAATCTTCTTGGAATCTATTAAGAACTATTACGACCTTCTCAAAACCATCAAGAATCTTCTAAAATTGTTTAAGACCAAATGAAACCTTCTTCCATTATATGTCCATGACATCACCTCTCTCTTTACCTTTGAGTTCCTTAAGGAAGAATAGAGTCGAAATTAATCAAAGATAAAAGACATTGTCATAATATGTGAAGTCTTACTTGAGAATGCTTTGAGCACCTAGTTGTGGAAGATAAAAAAGAAATACGTAATAACAAGATCCTAACAACTCTAATATAATTCTAAATAATTTCCATTAAACCTTAATAATATTAATTAAGCTTTGATCCAATCTTTAAAAAATTACAAAAGAAGAATAAATGAATCATATATTAATCATAAAAAAATATATATAAAAAATAATAATTTTAAAAAATACTAAAAATAGAAATATTAAAATTCTAATCAAATCCTAGTCAAATTCTAAGTCAAACCTTGGTCAAATTTTAAATCAAATCTTGGTCAAATCTTAAGTCAAACCTTGGTCAAATCCTAAGTTAAACCTTAATCAAATCCTATGTCAAACTATGATCAAATCCTAAGTCGAACCTTGATTAAATCCTAAATCAAACCTTAGTCAAATCCTAAGTCCAACCTTAGTCAAATCTTAAGTCAAACCTTGATCAAATCCTAAGTCGAATCCTGATCAAATCCTAAATCAAACCCTGATCAAATCTTAAGTCAAATCTTGGTTAAATCCTAAGTCAAACCCTGATCAAATCCTAAGTCAAACCTTCATTAAATCTTAAGTCAAAATCTAAATCAAATCCTAATCTTAATCAAATCTTAGTAAAATCCTAATTAAATCCTAATAAAATATTACATCCTAAATCCAAATCCTAATCAAATCCTAATCAAATCCTAACTCTAATAAAATCCTAATCAAATACTAAATCTCAAATTCTAATCCTAAATAAATCTTAATAAAATTCTAATTAAATCCTAATCAAATCCTAATCAAATATCAAACCTTAAATCCAAATTCTAAATCCTAACTAAATCCTAATCAAATCCTAAGCAATTCCTAACAAAGTTTTAGAACCTCAATAACTACCAAATAAACCATTGATCTTAATTGAAAAATTAGACACGCCTTAATAACTAAGTTGACAACAAATACATCAAGTTTTAAGAAGATCAAACTTATCAAAAAGAAGAAAAATCTATAAATCTACTTGGATGTCAGCCAACCTCCATCTCCAATCTTAACACCAATATTCTAGTATCTAAACCTCTTGTTTTCACCATTCAATTGCTTTCAAATTTTACATGTATGTAGGCAATTAAATCTTCTATCCACAAACATAAATTTTACTCAAATCCAATTGGCAAATTGTTCAAAATCAGCATAACCCTAATTAACCTTTAAAACCCAATTCCCAAGACCTTAACCCACTTAGATATCAATTACTTACAATTGAACTATTAGATTAATTTTAAAATAGAAGCACAAATTAACAAAAATAGTATCAATCAATCTACAAAATATTAGCTCTAGATCTACTATAAAACTTTTATAATTGCCCAAAGTATAAATCCTATTTTATTTCACAAAATCCAAAGTCGCCCAAAACAACCTTAATTTTGCAAAGCTCTTATGCAATCAATTTTGATCCAAATCACTCCAAATTAAATCCTTTGCAAAATTTCATAAGTCTATTTTCTAATCTTACTCTTCAATTTACCAAAAAAAATTCTTCATCTATTGTACGCATACTATTTTGTACCTCAGGGCCTGATTTCAACCCAGATTCATAATTGGCCCTCTTTAGGTATCAACTCTTAGAAATTTGTGGTAAATTTTTCTGAAACCTATTTTTAATTCTTTTTTAAAGATACCTATATTATTTATTTTTCTAATATACTTTTTTTTTCTTTATTTATGGCTATACAAAGCAATTAGAAGTCACTTCTACAAAAGGCAGCATTAATACCTTTTGATTTTTTTCTACCTCCTTCTCTATTATTTATTTTTCTAAGATAATTTTCTCAAACATTCTCATTTGAGCTTTTCTATAATATAACCATTCCTTTCTTCTTTCATCTAATGGTCATATTACTCCACAACAATGTCAAAGATATGTTCTATAATATTTGCCACATATTCAAGTTGTCGTTTATGAATTAAAAGATTCATCAATCTTTGTAACTAATAACAATAACCAATGCCTTCAACCATAGACAAAGTTTGAAATTCTATGTCTTTGATACAAAAATGTCCTTTAAAAACTTCTTCAAATCATCCTTTATGAATAGGTTCTACTTTGATAATGTATCACGGATATAAGATTTACTCCAATAATTATCTAAATAATATAAACCAATAGAAGTAGATTAAATAAGTTGATTTGATAATATTTGATAGAAAAGCTTCCTAGAAGCTTCATAGATATGGAATCACCTTTATACATATCTATAGGTGATTGATAGGTTAGAAACTTGGTCAACAAGCTAGCCACATGGCGCACATATTGGTAGCTTGTGGAACAAACTAGCCATGTGTCACACATGTCGGTAGCTTACAAAACAAGCCAAGTACAAGGTACATATGTAGAAAACTTGTCCTGCAAGTTTGACAAGTATCTTGCAAATTAGACACGTGTATGAGGTCTTATAAAATACTACCACATAGCTCTTAGTTAGATAGTATTTATAGAGGCAAGAAGGAAGCCTTCTTCACTCTTATCAACTCCTTTGCTAATCCTAGTCTAGTTTCAAGAGTCTTCATGTTTCCAATCTTTGGCAACAATGATTCCAATTTCCCTTTGAATATACATACTTTCTTATTTCTATTTTGTGACTTTTCTTTGATACAATTTTTATTAGATTATACATCTTTTTCTAGTTCATGTCATTGACAGATTGACAAGAATACACATACAATATCAAAGCTTTATCTTTTCTTGATTAAGACTAGATTATTCCTTTCTCTTAATAAGACATAAGCATTTTAGAAGTTGTGGAGTATCCACTTCTAAGCTGATATTGTTTCTAGAATTTTTTCTTTTGAGTGTGTTATTTTGCATTTCTTGAAGTGAGAGTAGACACCTTCCTTCCTATTGTATTATTATGGCAGAGCTTGCAGAAATGAAGAGTGCAATGGCACAAATGCAAGAATAAATGAGAGAGCTAATGCTTACAATGCATCAACTCAGTTTACCACCACAAAGAACAACAAGATTAACAAGAAGTGAAGATATAAAGATGGTTGGAGCTGCGTCAATATCTACACCAAATCATACTACCTCACCTATGATGGAGTACCATTCAAACATTAGAGAATCAAAAATTAGTTTGCTTGAGAAATTTGATGGCACAAGATCTAAGTTTTGAGGATTCGTCAATCAGGTATAATTGAAAGTAGAAGACATTGAAAGTACATTTGAAAGTAGAAGACATGCAAATTGATGCGGTACATTTTAAACTTCTTCCTAAACAAGAAAAGATTTGACGTTGTCGTGGTAGAGAGAATCTGCTTCAAGAAAGCGCTGGGCTTTTGGCTGCAACTAAATACTCAATCAAGATCTAAAATAATAAAATCCTCAAAATTTTATAAAAGTTTTTTTTTTAGGGCTATTACATCCAATACATAAGTCTTATTTCACAAAAATACTCAACTATATCAAAATACTCTAAACCTTCATTCACCCATAGCAGGGGAATTTTTTCCAAACTTCATTAATCTATAACTCTTAATCTAACTATTCAAATCCACTAAAATTTCACATGAAGTATTAATGTGCTTTTAACAACTAGCAAAACAAATTTCAATTGTTGACTCTTTATCAATCTTTAGATATCGTAAAAATCCTAACAAGAGCTTTAAATCCTTGTTTATTAAAACACCAATGTACTAAATTCTTCATATCTCACAAATCTAATGTCCAAATGCTAAAAAAACTTTGATGTATAGCTTCTTAGGACAAAGATTCACCTTTTTAGAAAATTTTAGACAAATTTTCATCTAGACATTCAAGATATGGCAAAATCCATCACTATGAATAAAACTTATTGCCTTGGAATTCAATCTGTTGTCTTTGACTCCCAATATCTCCTTCTTCGGAAATCCAATTGTAATAATTCTTCCTCATCAAATGTAGATCTTAAAACCCCCTCTCCAAGCGCACCTTTCGATCTCCAAAAGCTCCCTTAAAACTCCTCCAATTCTCAAAAGAGTGACAGTAGGTACAAATTACACATCTTAAATTCAAGCTCCTACTTCTCCCTCATAAAAGCTTCAAATCTCTCAATTTTTATACCAAAATTGTAGCCCAAAAAACAAGCTTTCTAACCCTAGTCTTTGATTTTTGAATCCCCTCCTTGAAGTTGCCGAAACCCTTGTTAAGGTCGCGGGCAGCCTCCTCAAAGCCCATTGGGCATGGTATTCGACCAATAGGGATGAAGTTTCTTATTCTTTGCCTTCATCCGACCATGCCTTGATTTCATCCCTCCCAATTAGCCTCCTATTAGCTTAAATTTTCATCCTTAGGCTCCCACCTTCTCTCAAGGATTCATACTAAACATTTAGATCTATGTAATTTAAACCCCATAACCAAACTAAGTAAAAATCTAAAATAAATTTTCTTTCACCAACCCCTTATAATTTTCTTTACTAACCATTCTAACACATATCTAAACCTATAAACATATTATGCATTTTGAATGGATTTTACATATTGTAAGCAATTACAATACGACAACGTCGTCAAGGAGGATTTATCAGGATGTTTTTGAGAAAAAGAATATACATATTCTTCCGGAGCATCGTCCATATGATTATTCAATCGACCTCAAGGAAGGAACTTAGCCACCATTTGGATCAATCTATAGTTTATCACAAGATGAGTTGGTTGAATTGAAGGTATATATTAACGAGAATTTGGCCAAGAATTTTATACGCCTTTTTAAATCTCCAGCAAGAGCTCCAATTCTATTTGTGAAGAAAAAAGATGATTCATTGCGAATATGTGTTAATTATTGAGGATTCAACAAGATCACAATCAAAAATAAATATCCATTATCTTTGATATCAGGACTCTTTGACCATTTAAATCAAGCTAAGATCTACACTAAAATAGATCTAAGAGGAGATATAATCTAAGACGTACCAAAAGTTAGTGACGACGAAAAGGTATTTCAAACCAAAAAGACCGACATTTCAATATAACGTCAAGTACTTTTAGACTTCATTAATGCACCAGCTTGCTTTTCAACATCTCATGAATGATATTTTTGCAGTTCCTAGACAATTTTGTCAATGTCTTCGCTACCTGCATAATATTTCGACCATTCTAAAAACGTAGGGTTAAATGTATTTAAATATATATTCAGCTTCAAGTATTACAAAAACTTAGAGATGCGGGATTGTACGCCAAGATGGAAAAGTGTGTATTTCACACTACTCAAGTTGATTTCTTAGGATACATCATTTCAAATGATGGCCTCATGATGGATCCTAAGAAAGTCAAAACAATCATGAATTGGAAGATTCCAAAGACGGTAAGAGATGTCCAATGCTTTTTGAGATTTGCCAATTATTATCGGATCTTCATCAAAGACTTCTCTCGAGTTGCGGCTCCACTTACACGTTTGACTTGTAAAGACAAATTCCAATGGAATCAAGAAGCGGAAGCAGTATTTGAAGCTTTGAAGACATTGTTTGTTTCTGCACCAATCCTGTATCGTGTAGATTTTTCCAAGGCATTTTTTATGGAAACAGACGCATCAGACTTTGCCTTGGGTGCAATTTTGTCACAAATGGGAACAGATGACAAACTTCATCTAGTAGCTTTTCATTCAAGAAAATTTTCAATAGCCGAGATCAATTATGAGATCCACGATAAAGAACTTCTTGCAATCGTGGATTCTTTTCAAGAATGGCGTCATTATCTAGAAGGCGCTTTGAATCCAGTCACCGTGTATATGGATCAGAAGAACCTCGAGTATTTCATGTGGGCACGCATGTTGAATGATCGTCAAGCTTGTTGGAGCATGTCTTTGTCAAAATTTGAATTCATTATGACTTATCGGCTAAGAAAACAACAAGGTTTGTCCGATGCCCTTTCTAGACGTTCTTATTTTGCACCAAAAGAAGGAGATGCAGCTTTTGAGCAACA
Source organism: Physcomitrellopsis africana (assembly GCA_036785485.1). NCBI lineage: Eukaryota > Viridiplantae > Streptophyta > Bryopsida > Funariales > Funariaceae > Physcomitrellopsis > Physcomitrellopsis africana. The sequence continues at coordinate 9,658 of JAWRVF010001888.1, read as the reverse complement.
AAGAACAGTTCTCTTGAAACCAGAGTAGTTTTATCTTCGAGCAATAAAATCAACATTGACTGTTGATTCAACTTTTTTCAAGCAAATTCAGTCAAGTATGTCCTCAGACCCTCTTGTTCATGATATCAAGAATAATTCTTCTAAGACACATGATTCTTCTAAATTCGAGTTCAAAAATAATCTACTATATTTCAAAAGACACTTATATGTTCCAGAAGCAAAAGCACGTTTACATGTTTTTCAAGCACGTCATGATTTTCCAACGGCAGGACATTTTGGATACAACAAGACTTTGGAACTTATATCAAGAGATTTTTGGTGGCCTCAAATGTGGAAGGCAGTCAAAGACTTTATACAATCATGTGATATCTGCTCAAGATTCAAGACTCCTCGTCATCGATCTTTTAAACTTCTTCAGCCATTACCTATTCCACAACAACCATGGTCTTCTGTTTCTATGGATTTCATCATAGATCTTCCAAGCTCAAAATCTTATGACTCTATATTTGTGATAGTAGATTGGTTCACCAAGATGGCACATTTTGTGCCATGCACAAAATCTATCACAAGTGAAAAAACAACTAAGCTTTTCATTCATAATATATATCGCTATCATGGATTTCCTAAGGATATTATATCGGATAGGAGAAGTCAATTTGTATCAAGATTTTAAAAAATCTTATTCAAGATCTTTAAAATAAATATAAATTTATTTTCAATTTTTATCCTCAAACTAACGGACAATTACAGTGCGTGAACCAAGTCTTGGAGCAGTACTTAAGGTGTACCATCAACTATCAACAAGATGATTGGACAGCTCTTCTGCCATTGGCAGAGTTTGCTTATAATAATATAATACATTCTTCTATGCAACAAATATCTTTCTTTGCCAATTACGATTACCATCCACGACTTGATGCTTTTGACTTTTTAAAAGTTGATAATCCAACAGTAGAAGATTTGACAAATCGTTTGTCAAAGCTACATGCAATAATGAAGGTGCAATTAAAATAAGCTCAACAATGACAAAAAATAAATGCAGATGTATATTGCAAGGAATAACTACAGTTCAATGTGGGGGACAAGGTATGATTACTTTGTCGCAATATCAAGACTACTCGTCCTCATGATAAGTTGGACTATCGTAGACTTGGACCTTTTTTTATTTTTGAACAAATCAATCTAATTGCATATCGATTACATCTACCAGAGTACATAAAGATCCATCCTATATTCCACGTGTCACTACTCGAGCCATACAAGATAGTAGATATATAAGGAAGAAGACAAATACCACCGCCTTCTATAGAAGTAGACAACAATGAAATATTCGAGGTTGAAGAGATTTTAGATTCAAGGCGGCATCAAAATCGACTGGAATATCTTATACATTGACGCGTATATGATATTAATAAACGTATATAGGAGCCATCCAAGAATCTAGCAAATGCACTACTAAAAATCAATTCATTTCATCGATGACATCCGTCAAAATTAAGATAAAGACTCAAGAAAATCTTTACTATAAAGCAAAGCAGGTCCTATAGAGATTTCATCCTATTTTTTATATTTTTTGTTATTTCCTTAGATTTGTTTGTGCTAAAGAGATGGAGGATCAACAACCAATAAATTCAGCTCAAGAGCCATCATTTGTTGATTTATCAAACGAAACATTACGATTATCACAACCTTCAAGACGATGGAATAGAAATGAAGACCCTCAAGAACGACATGTCCTTCCTTAGATTGATGGCTATAATTGTTTGAGATCACAAACTCTAAAGCATTTCAATGTTTGACGATACGTAGATGTAGGGAATCCATCTCTATGTTCACGTTTTCTTTGAAAGAAATTATGAAGGCTTCAACAATGATCAAATAATAGGGTGGTCCTCTCGCCCTGATATGGGATACTATTGATTATTGAAAGGACCTATCAACTACCTTCAAAGAGAACAAAGATTAGAGTACGAGGCAAGCATAATTCAATATATCATAGACTTCTTCAATATATAATCACCGCTCCTCATGGAACTCGTTTCTAGAAGGGGGAGTAACGCTACGACATAAGATTTATCTTGCACAATTACCAAATAATATGCACTAAGTAGAGCAAAAGGTTGATTTAATATCCGATAGAGAAGAAGCTTCAGAGATGCGAATCACCTTTATACAAATCTGCTGCGCCATTGGTAGGTTAATGGGTCAAAAAGCCAGCCCACATGCTATATGTCGGTAGTCAGGGAACAAAATAGCTGCGCGTCAATATTATACGCAGAGTTTCATAAAACAAGCCAAAGATACATGTGTGAGGCGCGTAAAAAACTGTCATACAAGTCAATAACGCCGCTCGCGTAAATTAGACATGCGAGTGATGCCCTATAGAATAACGCCATGTAGCTCAATAGATAGTGACGAGTGACAGCAAGAGTGAACCTTCTTCACTCTTGTCAACTCCTTTCCTAATCTTAGTCTACATTCAAGGGTCTTCATGTTCCTAGTCTTTAACAATAGCCATTCCAGTTTCCCTTTGAATATATATACTTTTTTATTCCTATTTTGTGACTTTTCTTTGATACAATTTTCATTATATTATACATTTTTTTCTAGTTCATAACCTTGACATGAAGATTGCCACAGAGTGGCTGTTAGGTATTTTTTGGCCTATTATTTTATTAAATGGTTCTTCATCTTGAGATTGATGGCATAAAATAATCAATTGAAATGGCCTAATTGGCATGGTATTATGTTTTTAATTATCTATATCTAACTATGTAAGCTAAATCAAAGACATATTGCAATCCTAAGATAAAATAGAACTACTTTTAGATTTATTAGTTTATATATAGATGAAGATTGAATTTTAAAACTTTTGAAACTTCTTCTATTTCTTTTGTAAAAAAATTTTAAAGTCTACAATACAACATATTTGGATATGTCAAATAAAAGTATGTATTTTTATGCTTGATCTAAAAGAATATTGTTGATAAAATTCATGTTTCTTTTGCAATACATTGACTAAATTTGAAGTTGGCTCTCATGTGCACTTATTAATGTTGTAACTACGTCAATACACAAAGTATTCCAACTATCTTTGTCTCAACTCCAAATCAAGTACTTCTTCCACTTCAAATTCTTCATGGCTATCTACTTCAATATAAGGCAATAGTAATTATATTCTTCCTAATATGTTTGATTTTATATAAGATTCTAAAAAAAAGGTGTAAAAAGTAGGATGTACCTTCATGACTATTAATAATTTTAATTGATAAGCAACAAAGTTAATTTGTTTTTGAATGGAAAATGGTTCTAATCTTTGGTAGTCTAACTTGTGAGAATTGAATAACTTTTATAGTATATCAAAGCAACCATATTTTATTGCCAATTTGAAATGAAGGTTGTTCCTTCCTCTTTGTGTCAATTCACTCTTTCAAGTGTACTTGAGTTTCTTCTAAGTGAAGTTTTATAATAGCTTAGATATCAACTATTTGGCTTATAAAGTCATTTGCCACTAGGTTTTTAGATCTATCAAAAGATAATATATTTAATTTTAGATGACAGCCATGATTGGAATAAAATAAAGTCTATTGAATTGATGCATGAATTGTATTACTATAGGCAAACTTGGCTACAAATAAGTAAAATGTCCAATTATTTTATTGATAATTAATGATATATTTTAAATACTATTCTAAGATTTGATTGATTAGTTTTATTTAGCCATTGATTTGTGAATTAAATATTGAAGAAAGATTGATGTCTATTTAAAAAAATTCATAAGTGATTTCCAAAATTTAGACACAAATTGCAATCCTTAATCTAATATAATATCATCTGATAATCTATGATATTGATAGATATTATCAATAAAGAATTTGGTTATTTTTTCACCAATAATGGTCTTTTTGTAAAAAAAAAATGTGCTATCTTGATAAATCAATTGATAATTATATATATAATATTAAAAGAATTTGATGGTAAAAAATCTACAATAAAGTCTATAGAAATAGAAGACCATGGTTGTTTTGGAATTAGTAGCAGTTGAAAAAATCCATATAGGTGATGTCAAAGATTTTTTGATCTAAAACATGTGTTATAAAAGAAGACAAATTTCTTGACAACTTTTCACATTTGATGCCACTAAAAATCTTTAAAAATAAATTTTAATGTCTTGTTGAATCCAAAAATGTCTTGCAACAAAAAAAATCATGATATGTTTGAAGAATACAAAGGCATAATGGCACTTCAAGGATACACAAATATTTTTTAAAGTAAAAAAAAAAAAAAAAAAAATCTTTAAACTTAAACTTATTCAAATCATTAGAGATATTGTTGGAACAATATTTAACATCAAAAATAAGAAGGTTTGTATTTAAGGTTGTATAAATCTAATCAAAAAATAAAAAAATCCATTGGAATTGATACAACAATTTTTTAAATACAAAATTTCTTGAGTTTCAAGAGTGTTGTCCGTTTCTAATCATATGTTGCTTCTTCTTCTTTTGGCACAAGATATAATTGTCATAATAAAGCATTTGACAATCCTTATTGCTTCCCAGATTGATATGTGATGTTAAAATTAAAATAAGATAGAGATATACTCCAATAAGCTTAACGATAATTTAAAATACAAGCCAAAATAAAATACTTAAGGTTCTTATAATCTATATACATAGTCATTAAATATGAAGTATTTTTAAATAAATGGTACTATTCTTAGAAAAAATCCACAATAGAAAGAAGTTCCTTATTATAAATTACATAATTAATCTCTAATTTTAAGAATTTTTTAGAATAGAATATAATTGGATGTAGTCTCTCCTCTCTTTGAAGTTATAATAAGATTACTTTTAATACAAAATTCAAGTCATAGATTTCTATAAAATAAAAAAAAATAAAAAAAAACTTTTAAAAAATCTAGGTGAATCAAGATAAGGATTGTGGCGAATGTTATCTTCAAGCATATAAAGGCTTTATCAACTTTTGATCCCTATTTGAGTTTATCCTTGCATGTCAATTATATAAGCAAAGCGGCTATTTAAGAATAATTATTGATAAAGATCCTAAACAAGTTTGTAAATCTAAAAAAACATTAAATATCATGTATCAATTTTAAACTTGTCCAATTGCTAAAGGTCTTAATCTTCTTTAGATCTATTATTAAGCCTTCATTTAAGATAATATAATCAAAGAATTTTACTTAAGATTCATGAAATATGTATTTTTTTAATTTGGTATATAGTCTAATATCTTGTAATATTTATAAGATAAGATGGACATATTATTTATATTCTCTTAGAATCTTGGAATAAATCAAGATGTTGTCCAAATAATATATAATAAAGTCATTAAAGAATTCACAAAATACATCATTCATCAAATGTTGGAAAATAATTGATATATTTGTAAGGCCAAAAGGCATGACATTGTATTCAAAGTGTCTATATCTTGTACAAAAAGAGGTCTTCCATTCATCCCCTATTTTGATGTATACTAGATTATAAGCTTTGTAGAGATTTATTTTGATGTAGATCTTAGTTTTACCTAATTAGTCAAGGAGTCTAAATATCAATGGCAAAAGATAATAAATTTTTATTATCACTTTATTGAGACCATAGTAATTAATGCATATCTTTAGAGATCCATTTCTTTTCTTCACAAAGAATATAGGTGTATCAATAGGAAATTTTGAATGTCAAATAAAGTTTTTTGCTAAATTCTTATCAATATATTCTCTCAATGCTGTAAGCTTGTTCTGTGATAAATTATAAATTGGACCAAAAGATGATTGTGCATCATCTTAAAAATCAATAATACAATCATATGAACAATATTCTAGCAAGGTTTTTTCATTCTTCTTTTCAAATATATGGTAAAAATTTCCATATTCTTTTAAAAAGGTTGTTGGAATATTTGCCACTTTAGATGTTAGAATTGCATAAACAATAAAAAGAGTGATCTTTTTTGTTGCTCTCATAAAAGCTTTGTAGCTCTAATAAAATAAAAGTTTATATATTTAGATCTATAAAATATGTGATATTTTTTATTAGATTTAGTAATAGTAAGTGTCAAGGATGCAAGATAGCAGGTTAGCCAAGAATCAAAGAGAAGAAATCAAAACCAGAATTACTTCAAAAATAAAGAATTAGATTACGAATAAGAATTCAGATCACAAATAAAAAACCTGAATATCAATATACAAGAACACTCTAGATTGTTCCAAGACTCATATACAAGACTCCCAGCGCCCTCAATCTCGCTTCTTATTTATACCATGAAGCCTATGTCCTATTGAGCCAAGAGTATCTTAGAACATTTTAAAAGTTTCGAGAAGATTTGAAAGACTCTAAAAAGCCTACGAGGTCTGCCAGAATATTACATAAGATTTTAGAGGGTCCTAAAAATATCTTAGAATATTTTAGAAGATTTTCAAAGACTAAAGAAGATTCTAGAAGATTCTAAAAAGTTATAGAAGATTCTAGAAGACTACAAAAAGTTCTAATAATGGCTTAAAGTATGTCCGTGACATCACCTTCCCTTCTAGCAACGAGTTTCATGAGGAGCCGAAGCAATTTGATGATCAAATCACATGCGTAAAAATTTTAGAATACATTGGAATAGAAAAGCAACATATTATGTCTTTTGTTCGTTGGTTATCAGTTCAACAGGTCCTTTGAGATGGCGTTGATGACCTCTAGATATAACCTTTGTTAAATCAACATCCCATCCAAGAATTTGCTCTTCATTGTGACCTTCAAAACATCCTCCAAACATAAATTTTGATCCACTTGGAATAACCCTTCCAACTTCGAGGAGTATTACTAAAGCTCGAGTATTTGAATCAAGATTTTTGTATTGAGGCCGTATCTCTAAAGACTCCAAGCGTGGCCTTACTTGATGTTGGGATACTCCTCCTTCATCTTGTCTATATTATTCAAACCTAACAGATTGTAAAAGTTGCAATGATTCTCCAACTACCTTGTATAATAGAAGAATCTTCTGATTCTTGTTCTTATAATTTCCTTGAAACACAAAGAATTGACATGATAACTAATGATCACTCCCCCTCAACTGTGGATTTGAAATGTCACAGTCTCTTGTGACGCCCCCATTTTTTATATCGGGTCTTTGTTGTCGAGTAGGAAGCCGCTTACTAGAAGCCAAGAAGACATCGGCTCAGCTTAAATATCTTCAAATTCCATTCATTTTCGAACGAAGGCTTTTGCATTATTGACGGAATTGCTTAACCTTCTCAGAGGCTGCATTCTAAGATTATCCGAGTGGTTTCTGCCGTTTCTTTCGCCACCTACAGTCTCTTCCATCGGGATGAAGTATTCCAATCGTCCATATTTTATACATAAATCCAATATTTCATCCACCTCGTATTCAATCTGTTGATTGACTTCAACTGGAGTTGATGGTGGAATTTCTTCCAACAATATTTGATTTATAATAGGTTTCTAAAAAGTATATTTTAATTCCAGCCAGCTTTTTTTCTGCCGTTTTATAAAATTTATCGATTTATTCACGACTATACGCTTTAACCATCTCCAAGTCTTTATAGTCTTAATTTTTAAGTGACGGTTGATTTGGTTGCATATTTTTGTCAAAGAACTGTATACAATCTCCTCTACTTTGAAATTGGCTATTCGTTGATGAACGTTCTATGACAGTCTTTATATTGATTCGAAGCCTATTTGTAATCGAATTCCAATTTTCATGGATATTTTAAATAAATAAATGATTTCTGCTACAGGCTTCCCACACTTTCAATTCCAATGGATTTCTATGGTATCCATAGTTTGAAAAGAATGGAGTTTGCTTTATTGAAGAATGTTTGGAGTTATTATATGCAACCTCAGCCAATGGTAGAAAGTCTGTCCAATCATCTTATTGGTAATTTATATTGCAACAAAGATATTGTTCCAAGATCTGATTCACTCGTTCTGTTTGACCGTCAGTTTGAGGATGATAAGCGGATGAGAGGTTGATCTTGACCTTTAAAAGTCAAAATAGTCATCTCCAAAAGTTTGATACAAATTGTGATCCTTGATCTAAAATAATATCAATTGAAAGACTATGTATTCGATAAATATTATCAATAAGAAGCTTGGTTGTTTCTTCCTCAAAAATAATCTTGTTACACGGGATAAAGTATGCCATCTTGGTAAGACCGTCTACTACCACAAAAATTGAATCTTTTCTATTTAAAATTAGGAGGTTTGTAATGAAGTCCATAGATAATGATTGCCATGGGCCCTTAGGAACTGGAAGGGGTTGTAGAAGTCCATATAATTGGTATCTTGAAATCTTTATTCGTGCACAAATTTTGCATGATTGGATGAATTCTTTCACCAATTTCTATATTTAAGGCCACCAATAGTCTCTTGATATCAATTCCAAGGTCTTATTGAAACCAAAGTGTCTAGCTACTGGAAGGTCATGTTGAACTTGAAGAATTTGAAGTCTTGTAGGTCTTGGAGGAACATATAAGAGATTCTTGAAGTATAACAATCCATCTTCAAATTTGAAATTATTATTTTCTTCCACATGTGCATTTTTTAAATGTTGCTGGATGTTCTTTATAAATGGATCTGTCTTCATTGCTTTCTAGATTTTTGTCTTGAGAGTTGTATCTGTATAGATAGATATTGTCAATGTCTTTAATTACAAATTAGACGGCTTCAACATGATTGATTTTTGTTGATCCAATATAATGTCTCCTATTCTTAATGCAAGATATGATCATCAAGAAAGGGCATCTAGTTTTCCTTGAAATTTTCTTAGATGATATATAATTACAAAATCAAATCAAGATAATGACATGCTCCATCGTACTTATCGAAAATTTTGAATTCAAGCACTCATAAAGTATTCCAAATTTTTGTGGTCAGTATATATCATGATTTTGTGTTGAGTCCCTTCCAAAAAATGGTGCCATTCTTCAAAAGTATCAACAATTATCAATAATTCTTTGTTATGGATCTCGTAATTAATCTTTACAGCTGAAAATTTTTGAGAGCGGAATACTACTAGATGTAGTTGACCATCATCACCAATTTGAGAAAGTATAGATCCCAATGCAAAATCTGAGGCATGTATTTTCAGAATGAATGGTTTTGTTGGATCTGTGTAGACAAGTATAAGAGCAGAAGTGAAAGATTCTTTCAGCTTCTTGAATGCTTCTTCAGCCTTATCATGCCAAATAAATTTGTCCTTGCCTGTGAGTCATCTTAATAGAGTTGCAATCTTAGAATAATCTTTTATAAAGATTCTATAGAAATTTACAAATCCTAAGAAATATTGTACATCTCTAATTGATGATGGTTGTTTCTACTCTATAATAGTTTGTATCTTCTTTGGATCCATAGAAATCTCATTTTTTGAAGCAATATATCTCAAAAATTTGACTGATGGTCGATAGAAAGAGCATTTTTTTAATTTGGCATATAATCTACTTTCTCGTAGTTTTTCTAATATCTTCCGTACATGATATTCATACTCTTCTTCATTCTTAGAAAAGATCAAGATATCGTCCAAATAAATGACTACAAAGTCATCTAAGTATTCTCGTAATATATCATTCATTATATGTTGGAAGACTGCAAGTGCATTTGTAAGTCCAAAAGACAAAACATTGTATTCAAAATGTCCATAC
>JAWRVF010001887.1:0-36055 GCA_036785485.1 Physcomitrellopsis africana | reverse complement strand
TGGAGATGGAGGTAATCCGTCGAAATTGTAATTTGGAGTCTCTATCCAAAGCCAGCAGAGATAGTCTACTTAGATTGAAGCAAATCGATAAGAACCCCAACTCGACAGTGAAGTTGGTAACCCGAGGCGAGGCGAACTCAGATTCTAATCACCGCAACATCCCCGACTCCAGTAGTCGACCTTCAGACCCGAATGCAGACCAAGAGCTAGGCAATGCTTACACCGTAGCCAACCATGGACTATAGATACCCTAGTCAGAAGTCATCTATCGGATACAGAGAGTACACCTGCCTTCATAGGAATATGAAGCCAACGGGGTCCGCGTTGACGAGAGATCTGGACCTCGCGGAGATAATGCCGCATGGATGCTTGGAGCCCGCCGTGGACGCCTCCACGACACCCTTGGGTGTCGCGCTGGCGGGTATTGGCACGCACACTATCCATACACCCGCGGTTATTGACCCAAGGGAGAGTCGTGCGCAAATCCCCGAATATCCGTGGATATTGATCCAGCGGGTCTTGACTGGAATGGTTCCTATGGTCCCGTGGCCATCACCCTAGCTGGTCTTGTGGAGATGGATTTACCAACATCCATGGACATCTTGGGTAGCACAACATGAGAGACAGTGGCTACAGGGTGCAAACAAGGCCACTCCCTTTCAACTCCCTCCACACAGGATACTCAGCATAATTTGATTTTTAACCATGACCATGATAAATTTCTTATGGACATGTCAGGCTCAAGGCAAAAAGTAGGTGGCTTTAGGCTCTCAAGTATTATCTCTTCTTCTAATATGACTTCAGAAAATATGGTTTCCAATATTTGCTCAATAGAGAGAATTGAACATATTAATGACAACTTGGGTGGTCCTCTTCTGCATAAAACATATAGAGAAAAAAAAAAAAAGGCTCATCTTCCTATACTTACAACAAGATCTTTGGACCAAAACTCACTCCTCATAGACATGCAAGTCCACCTCCTAACCCATCTTTTGACCTTAATCACATTGCCTTTGAATTTTCTTCATATAACAAAAATGAATGATATTCTAGAGATCATTCTCCTCTTCCAAGTTGAGAAGAAGAGTAAGAGATGCATCATTGCAGAATTGGAAATATACTAGATTTTTTTGAAGACAATTATTAAATGATAATATAAAGTGTGATTTTCTTACTTCTAATATTTTATAAAGCTAAATATTATTATCTATAATATTTGAGGCTTAAATGACTTCCAAAAGATCCTTAAATTGAGAAGTAATATCCAAAGTATTCAATCCAAATGCAATATTATCTTGTTGCAAGAATATAAGCTATGCAAAACTAGAGCTTAAAACTTAAGCCAACAATTGTGGATAGGAGCTGGATTCTATATACTAGAGGCAGCTCTTGAATATGTCAATAATCCAAACAGTGCATGTATAAGGGAAGTATATATTCTTATCTTCCCTTCCATTAAACATCTAGTTGCAAATATTGAATCTCTTACATACAATTATATCCTATGGATTGTTATGAAAGACATCCTAAGGGCCTCAATAGATATTGCTAACATTTACACTTCTAATAAGTATCAAGAAAGAAGTCTAATTTATTTGATTTTATAAACTTAATTATAAATATAAGACCTATCAATAGATTTTTTTTTTTTTTTTTGAATACAAAGACCAATTGGTATAAGTACAAAGTAAATTACAAGATAATTTATAAGATCATGAAGCCTAAAAATTGTTAAAAAAAGTATAAAAGAAGTTAGATAGCTTTGATCAATAGAAACAAGAAGATATAAAAATCAGAGGTTGAACTAGATAAAAAAATACAAGTGATAAATACTCTAAGGATTTTTTTAAGTAATCAAAGAAAGGTACCTAAGACCAAAAATTACAAAGATCCAAACCACACAAAGTTATAAGGTATATAGACAAAACTTTATTAAAAAAACATGCTATAATTTTTATGAAAAACTATATTCTAAATCAATTTCTATGCAAGATAGAAAGATTACCACAACAAATATATTAACACCAAATCAACCTAAGGTAACTAATCACATAAATTTTAATCTATGTTTATCCATCATGGATGACAAATTTAAATTAATTATAAAAGACATGGTTTTGAAAAAAGTCTCAAGTCTCAATGGTATAAAAGTTAAATTTTTTAAATTCTAATAGAAATCCATTGATAAAGATTACACACAAATGATTAATTCTTCTATTAAGTAAGGATAATTTCTATAATGTATGATAAGAAGAACAATTATTCTTCTTTCCAAAAGTGGAAATCAAAAATTATTTACCAACTATAGGTCCATCCCTTATTTAATACTTCATATAATATATATATTAAGGCCCTTCAGAAATGTCTCTAATTAGTTCTCCTAGAAATTATCAATTTAGATCAAATTGCCTTTTCTTTAATATATTCTTAATAATATTTTAGTCACTCAAGAAACCATACATTGGGCCAAAACCTCTCATCAATCTATTTTATTATTAAAACTTGACTTTTTAAAAGCTTAAGATAAATATCATGGCCCTTCTATTTTTTAATAATAAAAAATTATGATTCTTGTAAGATTTTATTAAATAAATTAAGTACTTTTTATAGATATAAAAGTTATTGTATGTATAAGAAATAATATAATCAAAAGACTCCCAATCTCTAGAGAAGAAAGGCAAGGATGTCTCCTTGTCTCTTATCTTTTATAAATTATAAGGGAGATATTCAATATATCTATTTTTGATGAAATTAGAAAGAAAAGATTTATTGCATTACAATCTCAAGTAAAGAGTCATTGAAGATTCTTAGTCAATATGCTGATGATTGTCACGGACACAAATTATAGACTTTGAAGTCTAAACAAGAAGTTCAAGAAGAACTGGCAGGAAATGGATTAATCAGATGAGTACAAAAACAACACCAGAGAGGTGAGCTAGAGCTCCAAGAGATGTGTTGTCGAGACTGAAGAACTCTTCAGCCTCGACTCCAATATATACTCCTACCTAGGAAGCTTCTCAAGCAGCTTCCTCCAACTAGGGAGCTTCTCAAGCAACTTCTACTAAGTAGGAAGATATTAGAAGGCTTTGGAAGGTTCTAGAGAGTTCTAGGAAACTTTTAGAATGTTCTAGAAGATTCTAACAAGTATGTCCTTGACACTAGAAAGATATTAGAAGGCTCTAGAAGGTTTTAGAGAGTTCTAGGAAACTTCTAGAGAGTTCTAGGAAACTTCTAGAATGTTCTAGAAGATTCTAACACTTATGTCCTTGACATCACCTCCTCCTCTAGCTTCGAGGTCTCCGAGAAGCCATTTGAGATATATATTCACAAACGTAGGAAATCAAAAATTTGTTGCATAGTCTCTGTAATATACTCCAACTGTCATTCACAAGGCAGATGATTCATGGGTCCTTGTAGCCATCGATAATGACCAATACCTTTTACTTGAGACCATGCTTGAACTTCTGTATCTTCATTGTGAAAACGACCTGAAAATATTGCTTCGCCACTACTTGCATGAGCTGGTTCAACTTCAAAGACAATTACAAGTGACTCGCTACTTGGTATTCTTTGACGTCTTCTTGGCTCTTCTAATTCTTCGTCTCGAGGTCGACGTTGTGAGCTACTCGGTTGAGATGGTACCACTAGTACAATATCTACATTCTCACTAGCCATATCTAAATACACCTTGATATTAGATATCTTGATACTATGTATTACAATGAGTTATGTTTTGATGAGACCTGGATCCCTTTTCTATTCATTTCTCCAGAGAAGGCTTCATCTTCACGCTTCATTAATGACCAGCTTTAGATTTATTAGAATATCGTCAATAGAATTCCTGTACCCGAGATGCATTTACAAAGATTTTCCCACGATTCCTTATCTTTCATTAATATCGTAGCCGCTCCAATGCACAAAGTACTCTAATTTATTCCATCTTTGCCGTGAATCTAGTATCCTTTCCACCTCATATTCTTCATTGTTTTCAATTTCTATACTAGGTGGCGGACATTGTACTCTTCCAGAAAAAGACGATTCTTGATAAGGCTCTAACAGAGAAACATGAAAGACAGGGTGTACCTTCATAGCAGCTGGTAACTCTAAGCGGTACACCACAGGATTGATTTGCTTCTGGATAACAAATGGTCCCAATCTTTGGTAGTCCAACTTATCACATGGCCGCTTGGTCTTGATATTCCTTCGAAGCAGCCATATTTTATCTCCAATCTTGAAATTAAGTGCCTGATTCTGAAATTTATTCGCAGATGCTTTGTAAGACTCTTGGACAATTTGCAATTGAAGCTTCAATGTGGTTTGAAGCTCCGATAGCTGCTGCACCAATCCTTCAGCTGCTGGGTTGTTATTTGCTGACGGACTCAATAGATCAAGCTTCGGATGGTATCCATAGTTCGAAAAGAATGGTGTTTTCTGAGTCGATCCATGAAGGGTGTTGTTATATGCAAACTCGGCTAGCGGTAGATATGCAGTCCAATCATCTTGCTAATAGTTGATGTTGCATTGTAAATACTGTTCCAAAACTTAATTCACCCGTTGTCGTGTTGTGGTTCAGCTATTATGTGAAAAAACTATACATGTATATTTAATGTACAATTTACTACTCAACTAAATGAAAGTCATATCAGTGGATTTTATTGGTTATAGGATGTGATTAGATTGCTAATTTAGAAAGGATCTATTAAAAGGATTATTATTAAGATTTATACAACCTTATTTTCTTTTTAGTAGTGACTTTTGAAGTTAATTTTATATTGATAGTAACTTGTATATATCTTAAGTCACCTTTGTTAGACATTGGTGATCCTTAAGATCTTAGTTTATTTCTTTTATTTGGTGCTTAAAGCACCAAGTATGTAAATCTTATAAGAAGAAGGGTTAGGAAAGGGTTTTTAGTGTAAAAAGGGTAGTTTGGCCATCCATGTGGATGAATAGAGGTAGATGATAGAAATCTCTATTCTAATTGATCAAAAATCATGCCCAATGGGCTTCAAAGAGGCTACCCGAGGGTTTATTAGGAGTTAGGGTTTGTTTTTTGGGGAGAGTCGAACATCGGAGGCTAGGGTCATCAGGTTTAGGTTTTTGGGTATGGTTAAGGTGCGAATCTTACATGATTTGGACTTTTAATGAAGAAGTTATAGGCGCTCAAAGTTAGGGTGTTGATTTTGGACCTACTATCACTCTTTTGGGTATATCTCGCGCATACAAAGAGCAATCAAAGATCGGCGACTGGGGTTGGAAAGCGCACTTTCTTGGCTACACTTTTCACATATAGCTTGATAAAATCCAAGCTAGAATCAAGGAGATATTGCAAGTTGAAGTCAGTGCTTGTAAGCTAAAGGCAGTAAGTGACTCCGCTTAACTAGCGGTTACATTTTGAGCTATATCTTAATCAATTTGATAGATTTTTGGCTCAAAATTTTCAGGAGTGTAAATGCTTATGTCACAAGACTATGTGCAAAATTTGTGTGGCATTAAGATTTTGGATTTGTGAGATATAGAGAAAATAGTGCTCGGGTGTCTCTGAGCTAGGGTATTAAGCACCTGCTAGGGGTTTTGAGATATCAAACGATCGGAAGTATATTTGTGATTGAATTTTTTTGTGGTAAAGATTAATGGTGAATTCTACCTTGCCTGAAAGTTTTAAGAAAACTGAACGGCTGGATCAGAAGATATGATTTTCTAAAGTTTGGGAAGAAAAACATCCTTTGCGGGAAAATATATTTTTAAGGGTTTTTGTTGCAAATTTGGACTTTTGTGCATACTAAAGGTGTTTTTGGGAGCCAAGACTTTATGGAGGTGTAAAAGGTGGATGTATAGAGCCATGATATGATTTTGATATAGAGATGAGTCTTTAAAAGGTTATTAAGGATTTTCTACATATCATAGAGAAAACTTATGTACAAACCTATTTAAAAATAAGAGGTTTTAATCATACAAAATCTTTTTCTTATATTATCGTGTGTATTTATCCTTTTTATTAAGGACAAATAACTCATTAGAGTTTAGCCAATAAATATTAAGTAAAATTCTCTATAACTGGGTACCCGGTGTATTCTTAGATAGAAGTTCACGCCACGCGACACCGTTCCGTTTGGCCATCAGTTTGAGGATGGAATGCCGAAGAAAGCTTGATGTCTACCTTCAATATCTTAAAAAAAGATCTCCAAAACTTTGATACAAATTGGGTTCCTCGATCCGACACGATATCATCTGGTAGACCATGATATCGATACATATTATCAAGGAAGAGCCTTGCTATATCTTCGCTTGATGATGTCTTCTTGCAAGGGATAAAATATGCCATCTTCGTAAGTCGATCCACCACAACAAAGATGTCATATGAATTCGATGGCGGCAGATCTGTAATAAAGTCCATGGAAACTGAAGACCATGGACGACACGGAATGGACAATGACTGTAGAAGTCCATAAGGGCGATGTCGAGGGTTCTTAAATCTTGAACAAATGTCACAAGAGATGACAAAATCCTTCACATCCTTCTACATTTGGGGCCACTAGAAATCTCAGGAAATGAGTTCCAAGGTTTTATTGAATTTGAAATGTCCCACAGCTGGAAAATCATGACGAGATTAAAGGACTCGAAGTCGTGCTCGCCCTTTTGGGATATACAGCCGCTCCTCAAAGTATAAGAGATTTCCTTCAACCTTGAACTTGTCATCATTGATATGCTGCTTAATATCAAGGACTATTGAATCTTCAATGGTCGCCGCACGTACCTAGTTGAGGAAGTCAGCATCAATTGGCACCACAGCAGCACAAATCCTGAATTGCTCTGGCTTTAATAATGTCGTACACTGTTGATCAAGCGCTGCTTCTCCAATCTTTGGCGCAAGATATGATCTTCTTGATAAGGCATCGGATAGTCCTTGCTGCTTTCCAGGTCGATAAATAATAACGAAGTCAAATCTAGATAGCGACATATTCCATCGAGCTTGGCGACGATTTAGAACCCGAGCAGACATGAAATATTCCAGATTTTTGTGATCCGTATATACGATCACCAGATGCGCAGCTCCTTCGAGGAAGTGACGCCATTCTTGGAAAGAATCCACTATAGCAAGGAGTTCCTTATCATGAATCTCGTAGTTGATCTCAGTCGCAGAAAACTTCCGTGAATAGAATGCAACTGGATGAAGCTTATTGTCGATGCCCATCTGTGAAAGTATAGCTCCTAAAGCAAAATCCGAAGCATCAGTTTTGAAATAGAAAGCCTTTGCAAAGTTTGGATATATCAAGATTGGAGCCGTAGTAGATGCCGTTTTAAGATTTTGAAATGCTTTTTCTGCTAAAGGTCCCCATTCCAGCTTATCTTTACATGTTAATTGAGTGAGTGGAGCAACAACTTGAGAATAATTCTTGATGAAGATCCGATAGAAGTTAGCAAAGCCGAGAAAATATTGTACGTCTCTAACCGTCTTTGGAACTTCCCAGGACACAATTGCTTCCACCTTCTTGGGATCCATCTTCAAGCCTTCTGTAGTTGCAACAAATCCTAAAAACTCCATCTCAGTTTGGTGAAATAAGCACTTTTCTAACTTGGCATAAAGTCCTTGCTCACATAGTTTTTCAAGTACCAAACGAACGTGCTTCTTATACTCTTCTTCATTCTCGGAAAATATCAAGATATCATCCAAATAGATGACCCTCCATCGTCTGATATTCTCAAAAATATATCAATGTAATGTGTTGAAAGACACGCCCGAGCGTTAGTGGGCAAAATGGCATGGCATTATATTCAATCAATATCATCCCCTATCACTGCAACTTTTTCTATTAGTCTCTTCTTTGCCTCCTTTTGGGATTTATGCCAGGCTCATAGATCAATCTTTTGTGCAGATTTTGCGTCCAAGTTATTCGAGGAGATTAGAGATAAAAAGGTAAGGGATAGTGATTATTTCTTTGTCGCTAGTTGAGACACTCAATACTCTCCGCGCTTTTATCACCGTAGTGAGCCATCCTTCTTGTTCACAAATAAGATTGGTGCCCCAGCTGGCAATTTTGAATGACAAATGAAGTTCTTGGCTAGGTTCTCGTCAATGTATTTCTGCAACTCAGCCAACTCCGTCTGCGATAGGTTGTAGATTGAGCCAAAAGGTGGTTGTGCTCCTTCTTGCAATTCTCTGGCACAATCATATGGTCGATGTTCTAGTAGCATATCAACATTCTTCTTTTGGAACACGTCTTGAAAATCCTTGTATTGTTCCGATATTCCTATTGTTGAAATCTGCTCTCCACTAGTTGGAGCCACATAAATGACCAATGGTGTACCTTCTTTGCATGATTTTACTAACATTCTTGCTCCAATGAACAAGGATTTTTTGGTTTGGGGTCTTCTTCCAGGTTTGTCCTCAGGTTGTTCTATGCGAAATGTTATCCTCCGCAACCTCCAATCTATGGATGGATTATATTTTTCCAATCAAGAGAGACCAAGAATAATAGGATTTGACGGGGTGCTAATAATATTGAAAACAATATAACTATTGTGGTCTTTAAACATCACTTCTATAGGTTCTGATTCATGGATGACACTACCAGATAATAAAGGTCGTCCATCTATTATTTCTACGTGAACAAGTTTGAATTTTTGTACTAGGGGAATTTCGTGACGCTTAGCAAATTCTTAGTCTAAGAAACAAGCTAACACTCCTGAATCTAATAAAACTAAGGTTTTTAGTTTTTCAAAAGACAAAAGACAAAAAAAATTTAAAACAACGAGCAGGTTGAGTAGAAAGAGAGGAACCTGGTTTTGATTTGTCCAGCCGCACGGTTCCTATTGTAGCTAGGCATCCTCGTTTTCCTGAATAAATGCACTTGTATTCTTAATGCTGCATCCATTTTGCTTCTTCGGACAGTTTCCAACTCTATGGCCTTCTCTACCACAATTGTCGCATAAATGACTTCTCCCGTCTGTTGCTTCTTTTAACTTTTAGATAGAGATTTGATCGTTACCGCATCAATCTGTATGTCCTCTCTTTTCGCTTGTGGATTTAGGCTACTTGCCGATATAATTGCGCCACGATGACTTGTATATTGTTTGGAGCGTTGGTCTTGGCAACGTTGAAATAGGCGGTTATTGCACTTTACAACTTGGCTAATGGCTTCGTGGATCAGGAAGAGATAATAGCAAATTCTTCACATCATCCCTTAGACTCCAATAGAATTGGCTCATCAATGCTTCTTCATATCAATTGATGTCGCATGCCAATTGCCTGAAATCCAATGCATAGACTAATGCAGAGTGAGTCCCTTGTCGTAGTGATTGAATTTTTGTTATAGCCCACCGAGCCTTGTCATGCTCGCCAAATGCTTATGCAAATGCCTCCAAAAAAGTCTCAAAGTTGTTCAAAATCGGTGATCTTTTTTCAAATAGAGGAGCAAACTACGATAGAGCTTGTCCCGTAAGCAAAGTTCCAACCAATTCAACGCGTGATTCCTCTATCAGATAACGTTCAAATTGTAGAGCTGTTATTAACTTGATTTGATTGATGAAACCTCGAAACTTGGAGTGTGTGCCATCAAACTTGTCTGGAAGGCTAATTTGAGGTTCCTTTCGTTGTGAAAGTAATAGTTCTCGTTGAACCATAGGTAAAGCTGCTTCTTCTGGTGCAGAAGCTCGAGGCTGATGAAGCCCAGATTGTGCTATTCTTGATGCTCCATCATTATGAAGTCTTGCAAAGACTCCTTCTATCATCGTAGTTCTCTGTAATAACATAGCAAGAGCATTCATAATGGCGTCCATCTTGGACTCCAAACTTTCACTCATATTAATGTCTTAACCTCCAACCATTCTAAGAGAAAGGAAGTAATTGTTTCTACAAGGAGGAAATATTGGTTTAGAAGAGGGTACTCCGCAACCTCTAAAATGCCTTAAAACCTTCAAAAAGAAGGGTAATCCATTCTCTCCAACAAGAATAAGACTCCAATATTATGACAAAAATCCGCAACCTCTAAAATACTAGTGTACCTTCAAGAAGAGGGATAATCCACACTTCAACAAGAAGGAACTAACTCTGATATCCAAGGTGAGAGTAGTCTCGACAAATTGTCACGGACACAAATTATAGACTTGAAGTCTAAACAAGAAGTTCAAGAAGAACTGGCAGGAAATGGATTAATCAGATGAGTACAAAAACAACACCAGAGAGGTGAGCTAGAGCTCCAAGAGATATGTTGTCGAGATTGAAGAATTCTTCAGCCTCGACTCCAATATATACTCATATCTAGGAAGCTTCTCAAGCAGCTTCCTCCAATTAGGGAGCTTCTCAAGCAACTTTTACTAAGTAGGAAGATATTAGAAGGCTTTGGAAGGTTCTAGAGAGTTCTAAGAAACTTTTAGAATATTCTAAAAGGTTCTAACAAGTATGTCCTTGACACTAGGAAGATATTAGAAGGCTCTGGAAGGTTCTAGAGAGTTCTAAGAAACTTCTAGAATGTTCTAGAAGGTTCTAACAAGTATATCCTTGACAATGATTCAACCTTAACTTTAAAAAGAAATAAAATCTATTTATTATAAGTGGTGTTTATTCTAAATCAATTCAGCTATACCTTGGATGCGGACATAAATTGGTCTAAATCTTTGACATATTAATAATACAAAACCATGGCTAAACCATCATGGATAAATAATTTTGATTAGATATGGGCAAGGAAAAATGATATATTAAAAATGTTAAAAATTTCTTTTGGATTGTCTATAATTGTCATGAATATATAATGGAAGAAGGTTCTAAAAGATTTTAGAAAGTCCTATTTATTCTCAAAAGATTCTAGAAGGTTCTAAAAGATTTTAAAAAGGCTCTAGTATATACTAGTAGGTTCCAAGAAGATTTCAAAAAGTCTTAGAAGATTTTAGAGGATCTTAAATAGACATAAAAAGTTTTTAGGCTTGCTTCACCTCCAAGCATCAAAGAAATTCTTTAAGGAGCTTCTTTACACCTAGTATGTATAGGAGTCAAGGTTGAGGGAATCTTTAGTCTTAACAACACAATCCTTGTAGTTTAACTTGAATCTTTTAGTCTTATTTTTGTACCTTGTTGTAGCTTCTTACTTGTGATATAATATAAACATCTTCTATTCTAATTTTTTGGAATTTTAGAGTCTTATTCTATTTGAATGGTGTGTCAGCAAGAATTTGTCAAGGCTATCACAACATTATATTGGAGCTCGGTCTTTCTAGATAGAAAGCGGATTATTCCTCTTTTTGGAAGTGTTATAATATTTTAGATGTTGTAAATTATTCTCTTCTAAATTAATATTGTTTTAAAAAAAAAATTATCTATTTTTTAAAATTTTATTTCTATGATAAGAAGTAAAGGATTCAATATAGCAAATTTTAAAGATTTTAAATTAGATTTAATTATAATTGCTCTTAAATCATTGAAAGTCAAGACAAAGACCTTGTTTAAGAAAAATGAAGAACTTTATATAACCATATATAATGATTAAAGAATAAAACTACCTCAGCTACTATCACAAGTCATCATAGGAATTCCATCATTAAGGTCTATTTTATTAGAAGATGTATATATTTGAGACATCAATTTAAAATCAATAGCAAAAAAACTAAGAACTAGTCTTTTAAAAAAAAATTTGATAGAACTTATTTAAAATTTTATGGCTTTATAAATCAAATACAACTTATTATTTTACTCCAATCTCAGTAATATTCTATAAAAATACTTTATATTAGTTTAGTTGGAACCTTGCTTTTAAATCAAGCTTTGTCTTGGTTTGTTCTATTATTTGAAAAGAATTTTTTCATATTGCATAATTTTTAAATATTTTTGGTAGCATTTATAAAAAAATTTAAAAAATATGGTAAGATTCATTTTATTACAATTAAAATCCAAGTTTTTTAATAGAAAATATATTTTACATTTATTTATGATTCAAAATTTTAGTAATTATCATATGATATTGATTAGGATGAAGATATATTAATAAATCAATTTCATTGGAGGTTACAAGATGATGTAAAGGATCTATTGTTAAAGATATGAATTGAAAGAAGATGCATAAATCAATGAAATCTATCTTTAAAAAAAATAAAAAAATAAAAAAATAAAAATATTGTCATAGACATAAGACTTATTTCAATAATTATGTAGTTAATATAAATAGGTAGAAGTAGATAAAAGTAGATTAATTTGATAATATCTTATAGAAAAGCTTCTTAGAAGCTTCATAGACATAGTTTCATCTTTACACATATTTATAGGTGATTAATAGATTAAAAACTTAGCCAACAAATTAGCCACATATTGCATATGTTGGTAGCTTGTAGGATAAGCTAAGTATGTGGCACACATATAGGAAACTTGTCTTACAAGTTGTCAAAGACACAAACTAAAATAGATGTGTAAGTTAGTAAAAAACTATGTCAAAAGAAAATAACAAGATAGAAATAAAGATGTATGTATATTTAAGAAGAAATTGGAACGGCTATTGCCAAAGACTAGAAAATACATAAGACTCTTGAACTAGACTAGAAGCAAGAAAGGAGTTGACAAGAGTGAAGAAGGCTTCACTCTTATCTCTATTTATACTATCTATTTAAGAGTTATGTGGTGGTATTTTATAGGACCTCCTACATGTGTCTAATTTGTAAGACACGTGTCAAACTTGCAAGACAAGTTTCTCATATGTGTGCCACGTATTTGGCTTGTTCTGTAAGCTACTAACATGTATGACACATGGCTAGCTTGTTGACCAAGTTTCTAACCTACCAATCATCTATAGATATGAAGCTTCTAGGAAGTTTTTTTCTAAGATATTATCAAATTTATCTACTTTTATTAATTTATATTAACTAGATAGTTATTGGAATAAATCTTGTATCTGTGGTATTACCCCCCCTTCTAAAGATGAGTTCCATGAGGAGTAGTGATTACATGTTGAGGAAATCCATGATATGTCGAATTGTGTTTGCCATGTATTCTAATCTTTGTTTTCTTTGAAGGTGATTGATAGGTCCTTTTAGCCATTGATAGTGTCTCATAAGAGGGTGAGAGGACCATCTTATTATTTGAATATTATTGAGGCCTTTATAACTTTCTTCAAAGAAAACATTCGGAATACCATTAAGAGTAGTTCCTACCTCTAAAAGTATCACCAAATATTGGGAGTCTCTTTCAAGGTCGTGATATCAAATACATTGTATTTCGCCATCAATCTGAGGAAGGACATGTTGTTCTTGAGGGTCTTCATTTCTATTCCGTCGCCTTGAAGGTTGTGATAGTCATAATGTCTTATCCAATAAGTCAGCAAATGATGGTTCTTAAGTGGAATTCACTAATTATTAATCCTTCATCTCTTTAGTATGAAAAAATTCAAATAAATAGCAAACAATGATATAAAATAGAATAAAACCTCTATAGAACCTGCTTTACTTTATAGCAAAGATTTTCTTGATTCTTTATCTTGATTTTGATAGATATTGTCGATGAAATGCACTGATTTTTATTGATGCATTTGCTAGATTCTTGGATGGCTCCCATATGCATTCACTAATATTGTATTTGTGCCAATGCACAAGATATTCCAATCGATTTTGGCGTCACCTTGAATTTAAAATCTCTTCAACCTTGAATTCTTCATTGTTGTCTATTTCTATAGGAGGCGGTGGTATTTGTCTTCTTCTTTGTATATCCACTATCTTGTATGGCTTGAGTAGTGACACATGGAATATAGAATGGATCTTCATAGAGTTTGGTAGGCATAATCAATAGCAACTGGATTAATTTGTTCACAAATCAAAAAAGTTCTAAGCTTACGATAATCCAGCTTGTCGCAAGGATGGATAGTCTTGATATTATGACAAAGTAATCATACCTTATCGCCCATGTAGAATTGAGGTTGTATCTTGTGATAGACATCTGCATTGATTTTTTGTCATTCTTGAGTTTTCTTTATTTGTGCCTTCATTGTCGCATGTAGCTCTGACAAACGGTTCACCAAATCTTCCACCGTAAGATTATCAACTTTTAAAAAGTCAAAAGTATCAAGTTATGAATGATAACCATAATTTGCAAAGAATAGAGTTTGCTGAATAGAAGAATGTATCAAATAATTATAAGCAAATTCTGCCAATGGTAAAAGAATTGTCCAATCATATTGATGGTAGTTAATGGTATATCTCAAATATTGCTCCAAAACTTCATTTACTTGTTCTATTTGACCATCAATTTGAAGATAGAAAGCTGAGGATAATTTTATATCCACCTTCAATATTTTAAAAAGAATCTTTCAAAACCTTGATATAAATTATGTTCTTATGTCTGATATAATATCCCTTGGTAGTCCATGATAGCGATAGATATTATCAAGGAAGAATTTAGCTATTTCTTCACCTATAATAGATTTTGTGTATGGTATAAAATATGCATTTTGATAAAACAATCTACAATCATAAATATAGAGTCATATAAACTTGACTTTGAAAGATCCATGATAAAATCCCCAGAAATACAAGACCAAAGTTGTTTTGGTATAGGTAATGGTTGGAGAAGTCCGTAAAGCCGATGATGAGGAATTTTTGATCTTGAACAAATTTCACACAAGTGTACAAACTCTTTAACAGCCTTCTACATTTGAAGCCACAAAAATCTCTTGATATTAGCTCCAAAGTCTTATTGTATTCAAAATATCTTGCCACAGGGAGGTTGTGACGAGCTTCTAGAGCACGTAGTCATATTGCACCTTTTGAAATATATAGGCATCCTTCAAAATAGAGCAAATCATTCTTCAACTCAAACTTAGAAGTATCATGAGACTTAGATGAATTATTCTTAATGTCATTGATAAGAGGATCTAAAGACATACTGGACTAGATTTACTTGATAAAAGTGGGATCAACAGTTAATGTTGATTTCATTGGTTGAAGATGAAATTGCTCTAAGTTTAAGAGAATTATTCTTTGTTGATCAAAAGTTGAATTTCCTTCTCTTGGTACAAGATAAGAACGTGTAAAAAGGGCATCAGACAAACCTTGTTGTTTTCGTAGCCGATAGAT
Organism: Physcomitrellopsis africana; assembly: GCA_036785485.1. Taxonomy (NCBI): domain Eukaryota; kingdom Viridiplantae; phylum Streptophyta; class Bryopsida; order Funariales; family Funariaceae; genus Physcomitrellopsis; species Physcomitrellopsis africana. The sequence goes on along the minus strand of JAWRVF010001887.1, from coordinate 21,004 downwards.
GATAATAAACTTGAATCTTAATAAAGACATGTTTCAACAAGCCTAGTGACGATTCAATACTCATGCGGACATGAAATACTTGAGGTTCTTGTAATCCGTATATATGATGATTAAACTATAAGTGCCTTTCAAATAGTGACACTATTCTTGAAAAGAATCCATAATTGTAAGAAGTTTTTTATTATGGATTTCATAATTGATCTCTGCTGTTGAAAATTTCCTGGAATGAAAAGCTATTAGATGGAGTTTGTCATCTTCTCCTATTTATAACAATATTGCCCCTAAAACAAAGTGTGAGGCATCTATTTCTATAAAAAATACCTTAGAAAAGTCAATGCGATATAAGATTGGTGTAGAAGTAAAAGCTATCTTCAAAGCCTCAATGATGCTTCTATTTCTTTACTCCACTTTAATTTGTCCTTATAAGTTAAGCGTATAAGTAGAATTGCAACTTGATAAAATTTATTGATGAAGATTAAATAGTAATTGGCAAATTCCAAAAAATATTGCATATCTTTTATTGTTTTTGGAATCTTCCAATCTATGACTGTCTGGACTTTCTTAGGATTCATTTTGAGACCATGATTCAAAATTATGTATCCTAAAAAATCAACTTGAGTAGTGTGAAATACACACTTTTCTATCTTGATATATAATCCTGTATCTCTAAGTTTTTCTAGCACACTACAAACATGAAATTCATATTCTTATGTATTCTTAGAGTAGATTAAAATATTGTCTAAATAACAAACAACAAAGTCATCAAAAAATTCATGAAAAATATCATTCATAAGATATTGAAAAGCAGTTGGTGCATTTGTAAGTCTAAAAGGCATGACATTATATTTGAAATGTCCATACCTTGTTCGAAATGTTGTCTTCCATTCATCACCTTCTTTGATGTGCACTAGATTATATGCTCTTCTTAGATCTATTTTTGTATAGATCTTGGCTTGATTCAATTGATCAAGAAGTCCAGATATCAAAAGTAGAAGGTACCTATTCTTGATGGTAATCTTGTTGAATCCTTGATAATCTACACACATCCATAGTGATCCATCTTTTTTCTTTACAAACAAGATAGGAGCTCCTGTTGGAGATTTTGAATAGCATATGAAATTCTTGGCTAAATTCTCATCAATATATTTCTTGAATTCAGCTAATTCATTCTAAGATAGACTGTAGATCAATCCAAATAGAGACTCAGTTCCCTCTTTGAGATTAATTGAACAATCATATGGATGATGCTCCAAAAGAATGTCTGCATTTTTTTTTCTCAAAAATGTCTTGATAATCTTGATATTGGCTTAGAATGCCACTTGAAGTCCTTCCACCATTAAAAATGGGTGTAGCATAAATAACAAAAGACGATCCTTCTTTTGCTTCATTCATAAACGCTTTTGCATCTATAAGTATGGATTTTATTATATTAGGCTTATGATTTATTATTTGATTTATGGGACTTGACTCTTATTAATGCTTTGAGAAAAATCAAGTCTACAAAAAATCCAATCTATTCAAAGGTTGTATTTTTTTAACCATAATAAATCTAAAATGACTAGATTAGATGGAGGTTTAATTATATTAAAGACTACACAATTATTATGACCATCTATTGTTATATTTACAGGAAGGGTTTCATGAGTAACATCTCCAAAAGATAAGGGATGACCATCTATGACTTCTACTTGGATGGGTTTAGTTTTTTGTACTGAAGGTATTCTATGACTTTTAACAAATTCTTTATCTAAAAAACATGCTAAGGCTCTTGAATCTAATAAAGCACAGGCTTTGTGATTTTTAGGTCCTAAATAGATATCTATTATAAAATAAGGAGAGAATTTTGAGGAGAGGATAAGACTTTGATTAGGAGTTGTACAAGATTCCAGCTGCACGATTCCTATTATAGCTGGATAAATTGATTTTCTCACATATTGTCTTATTTGACAATCGTACTCCTCATCTTATGGTTGCGTCATTTCTCCGGACAATGTTGAGCAGTGTATTTAAATTCTCCACAATATAAACACAAACCTTCTTGATAATAGCAAGTCTTTTCTTCTTCAGTAAGAAGTATAAAACGTACCGCGTTGTCGTATGTCGTGAAGTCTTGCTTGAGGATGCTCCGGGCACCTGCTGTGGAAGATAAAAAAGAAATATACAACAAAACTAGTCCTAATCTTTCTAATCAATCTCTAAATAATCCTTAATCAAATCTTAATTAAATCCTAAAATAAATCCTAAAATAAATCCTAATTAAACCCTAACTAAACCCTAATCAACCCTGGTCAAATCCTAAAACAAATTCTAATTAAATCCTAGTCGAATCCTAACCAAACCCTAAAAAAATCCTAAGGTAGTTTTAGAATCTCAATAACTACCAAATAAACCATTGATCTTGTTTGAAATTTTGCACACACCTTATTAATTAAGTTGAAAACAAGCACATTAAGTTTGAAGAAGATCTAACTTCACAAAAAGAAGAAAATTCCATAAATTTATATGGGTGATGGCTGGCCTCCTTTTCCAATCTTAATGCCAATATTCCAATATCTAAATCTTCCTTTTACACTATTCAATTGCTTTCAAAATTTTGTATATGCATAGGAAAACAAGTCTACTACCCACATACACAAATTTCACTCCAATCCAACTAGCAAATTGCTCAAGATCTCAAAAAACCCCAACTGACCTTCAAAGCTTAATTCCCGAGACCTTGACTTATTTAAATCTCAATTACATACAACTAAACCGTTAGATTGAGCTCAAATTTATAGCACACATTAAAAACAACAATATCCAAAAATTCACAAATTTTCAGCTATGGATCTGCTACAAAACTTTTGAAATCGCCTAAAATATCAACCCTATTTTATTTCACAAAATCCCAATTTGCCAAATACAACCTTGACTTTGCAAAGCTATTACAAAGTCATTTTTGATCTAAATCACTTCCAATCAAATCCTATACAAAATCTCTTAAATCTTCTCTCTAATTCCATCTTTTGATTTGCCAAAAGACTCTTGATTTGCCCTAAACAGCCGTTTTAGTAGCCAAAGGTCTGATTTCAACCCTGTTCTACAAATGGCCAACCCTTGGATATCCATCTAAGCTATCCTAGGGATTTTATAGCCCGACCCTACCCTCAACTTAACCCTAATGTCAATCATGCTAGTAATTTATCTTTTTTATTATATTTTTATTATTTTATAGCCTTTTTAAAGTAATAAAAGAATTACTACAATTTAGAAGGTAAAATTACTAACTAATTCTTATCTACTAGCTATTAAGTGAAGAAAATAAACTAAGAGATTCTCATAAAAACCTTCTTGAAATATGTTGAATTTTTGTTGAACTAAGATAATAGAGTATTAATTGAAAAATCATTTTTAATCATAATTTCACCATATAATTGTGTCACAACACAACAGCGTTGATTTGTATGTCTTCTACTTTTGAATGTATGTATTGAAAAGACGTTGATATTGTCATTGTATTGTAGTAACGTTGGGGCTCTCTTATGTGGCTCTTTGATCAAAATTCAATAAATCAATTGTCACACTTTATAACAAAATCATTTGTTTGACTCAATGTCTGAGGATCGGATAAGTTGAGCATCAATTTTTTTACTTCATATTATAATCCATAAAAAAATTGGCTAATAAGTGCACCATCATCCCACTTGGTGTCAATTATTAATTATCAAAATTATAAAGCATATGATGTCATTGATTGATTGTCTTGTCGAAAGATACGGATCTTATTGATTGCGACAAAAATTACATCACGTTCTCTATACATAGATCAAAACTCCACTAAAAATACCTTCAAATTATCCAATATTAGATCACGTTGTCGTGATAGAGAGAATTTGCCTCAAAAAAGCGTTGGACTTCTGGCTGCCACTAATTACTCAAGTAAGTTCCAAATATAATAAAAACCCCCAAGTTTATATAAAAGAGATCTTCATAGGGCTATTACACCCAATACATAAGCCTAATTTCTTCAAACCACTCAAAACATAACAAAATACTCTAAACCCTCATTCCCCCGTAGGAAGGGAATTTTTTTCATACTTCAATAATCCATAACTTTTAATCCAACCGTCCAAATCTACTCCAAATTTATATGAAGTATTGATGTATTCTTCACAACTACGACCACAAATTTCAACCATTGATTCATTATCGATCTTTAGATATTGCTAAAATCCTAGTAATAGCTTTAAACCCTTGTTTACAAACACCTGTTTACTAAATTCTTTATATCTCACAATCTACAAGTCCAAATGCTATGAAACTTTGATTTATAGCTTTTTGGCATAATAATACACCTTCTTGGAATTTTTGAGACAAAAATTCGTCTAAAAACTTAAGATATGGCAAACCCCATCACTATCAACAAAACGGCCTACTTACTGCCTTGGAATTCAATTTGCTGCCTTTGACTCTCAATAACTCCTTCTTCAAAACTCCAAATGTAATAATTCTTCCTCATTAGGTGTAGAGCTTGAAATTTCCTCTGTAGCCGCAACTCTTGATCTCCAAAATCTCTCATACAACTCCTCCAGTTCTCAAAAGAGTGACAGTATGTCTCATATTAACACCTTATCTTCAAATGGCTATAACTTCTTTATCCTAACTCCAAATCCTCTTATTTTTGTACACAAATTGTACCCAAAATCCTAAAATTTACAACCCTAGTCTTTGTTTTTCTAATGGCCTCCTTGAAGTCGCCAAAACCCTTGTTAAGGTCGCGGGCAGCCTCCTCAAAGCCCATTGGGCATGGTATTCGACCAATAGGGATGAAGTTTTCCATTCCTTGCCTTCATCCGACCATGCCTTCATTTCATCCCTTCCAATTAGCCTCCTAATAGCTTATATTTTCATCCTTAGGCTCCCACCTTCTCTCAAGGCTTCATACTAATCATTTAGATCTTATAATTTTTAAATACCATAATCAAAACAAGTAAAAATAAAATAAAGTTTCTCCTATCAATCCTTTTAATTTATTTTACTAACCATTCTAACACATATCTAAATTTATAAACATATTATGATTTTTGAGTGGATTTTACATACTGTAAGCAATTTCAGTATGACAACGTCGTTCAAGAAAAGATAAAAAGCATGATAAAGTAGAACTTGACAATAGTGTTTCAATAAACCTGACTTGTGATCTTTGGATTGGATAATTTTTGGATTGAAGTTCAATCACTAGTTGTACTTGATTGATGAATCCTCCAAACTTAGATCTAATGGTATCAAACTTCTTCGGCAAATTAATTTTTGGTTCTTTGATGCTTGAATGATGTTCAATCATAGGTGAAGTGGTATGGCTTGAAGTAGCTTGAATCATCTCTATATCTTTGCTTCCTGCTAATCCTATTGCTCCTTGTGGTGGTGTAATGAGTTGATGCATTGTGAGCATTATTTTTCTCATTTTCTCTTGCATTTGTGCCACTACACTCTTCATTTCAGCAAGCTGTGTCATAATACCACAATAGAAAAGGAAATAATGTCTACTCCCACTATAAAATAAAACACTCAAGAACAAAGGAAAAAATTCTAGGAACAATATCAGTTTAAAAGTGGGTAATCTACAACTTCTTATATGCTTTTATTTTATCAAGAAAAAGGGATAATCTACTCTTAATCAAGAAGAAATAAAGCTCTGATATTGTAACTTGATTCTTATCAATCTGTCAAGGACATGAACTAAAACACATGCATAAGTTAATAAAAAACTATGTCAAAAAAAATAACAAGATAGAAATAAAGAAATATGTATATTTAAGAAGAAATTGGAATAACTATTGCCAAAAGTTAGAAAATATATGAGACTCTTGAATTAGACTAGAAGCAAGAAAGGAATTGACAAGAGTGAAGAAGGCTTCATTCTTGTCTCTATTTATACTATCTATCTAAGAATTATGTGGCAATATTCTATAAGACCCCTATACGTGTCTAATTCGCAAGACATGTGTCAAACTTGTAAGACAAGTTTTTCACATGTGTGCCACGTACTTGGCTTGTTCCGCAAGCTATTAACATATGCAACACATGGCTAGCTTATTCCACAAGCTACCAATATGTGTGACACGTGGCTAGCTTATTGACAAAGTTTCTAACCTACCAATCACCTACAGACATGTAAAAAGGTGATTCTACATCTATGAAGCTTGTAGAAAGCTTTTTTCTAAGATATTATCAAATTTACCTATTTCTATTAATCTATATTAACTAGATAGTTATTGGAATAAATCTTATATTTGTTACAAAAGTTTTATACATTGTCGTGGTGAGAGTCTTAGCCCTAAGAAACACTGGGTCTTTTTTGCCTCTAGTTTCTCAAGTGCAAGATGAGATTCATAAAGTTCATAAAATTGAAGAATTCATATAAAAACATACTTTATTAACCCTAACATATTCTGCCTTTAGAAACCCGCCCTCAATTTTGCTCATAAATCCTAGGATATCATATCAATTGAAGCAAAATTTGGACACAAGGTACTTAAGAGAGTAAAGAAGCAAACCCCATAAACCTTTTGATTATAGCTCATGTGGTTAGAGAGAACCATGTTGTCAAAGTAATTCCTCCATGCTGCCTTTGATTCTAGACCCCCTTTGCTTCACACCTTCATTGCTCTTCATTAAAGAAGACCTAAGTGCTGAAATTTGGTAGGCTTATAGCTTATCTCATGTTGTAAACACCCTCCAAATATTGCTCCAAGAGCCTTCTCCAAACTTGAGTTATAGGTTCCATCCTTCTTCTTTAATTTTGCCTTCTAACAACTCTGGATCCGACCACAATTTTCCTCATAACTCCTCGAATATAACTCCAATAGCAATCAGTTTTTTACACAACTTAATAGACTCATATATCTACAAATTCCAACAAATTTTACTCAAAATACTACTCTGATCACAAAGATATGCTCCCTCAAACTTCACTGATTTGGAGATAGACCCTTGTCACTTTGAAAGAGCATAACATTTTATTTATAAGACTAATGAGTATCAAACTTGCACTCATCTCTTCCTTAACTTACATAGATCATGTCTATCAAATTTCACACTCAAATTCGTCTCCTAAATCTCTTTATACCCAAAAAAACCCACACACATGCACTGCCCATACAAACCCTCAACCTTGCCTTCACTCTATTTCTCTTTTCATTCAAACCGGTTACAATTTCACTCATAACTCTTTGCTTAGAGGTCATATTGACTTGAGATTTTGACACAAAGTAGTTAATTCTATAAGGAACAAAAACCCAACAAATTTCGCCACTAAAGTCTAAGTGGTTTCCAAGAACCAAGGCCCGAAATTTAGTAACCCTCTCTGCCCTAGTCTTAAACACCTGCAACTTTCACGACTCATATCTCCCTTGATACTTAATGAAAAGACATGAGAATTGTCTCTATGAGTTCCTTATCTTGTCTACTACAAACCTACAAAAACTCGCACCTAAAATCCTCTCTAAGCTTCTGCTACACACAAAAATGTATACTGCCTATCAAAAAGAAATCCTATCTCTCCAAAAAAACTCTCCTCCTTCTTCTTCACGACCCTTCCTTGTCATCTCCCTCCTGGTCTTCTTTATCCTCTTGGTCAAAAAGACCTCTTAGCCCATGTCTTTTCCACTTCCTCAACCTTTTCCTTTTTACTAACTTGAAGAAATTTCACTTTTCAAGGTAAATTTCCATTGTATCTTCTTACTACTAATTTTCTATCAACCTTTCTTCTAATCTTAATCTTTTTATTTTAATGCATTCTTTTATGTTTTTCACACTATGTTTTGATTTACAACACGACATCCACCCCCTCCAAACCTGCACATCCTCCGGCATGTGCCAACTTAACCATCTCCATTTCTTTCATTGTTTTCATTTCTTCTCCATCTTCTACATTATTTGAAACTCTTAGTATTGATTTACTTTATTTCAATGGACCATTTTCCCTATCAAAAAATCTCCTAGATATGATTTTTCTCTGAAAGCCATGAATAATCAAAGCTAAAATCATATCTTGAAGTTCTCCAAGCTTCACTTTTTTCCAAAATAAATGATAATAATCCTCCTTCCTTTCTTTATCACATTCAAAGTTATAGTTGTGAGTATAAATAAGTATCTTTGTGTCTTTGTAAACTATCTTTTCATTTGTGATTTCTTCAACCATGCATTCTTGAATTTGGATGGTCCGGGCTTCTTTTATTAAGCCTTGCGCTCCTCCATATTCAAATTCACCTTGATTTTGGATACATGTTGTATCCATAATAACCCTTGTATTACTCAGATTCATTCCAACAAACATTTGTAAAACCTCATTTTCCATTTTTCCATTAAAAAATTCTTCTATTTGTTCAATTTTCTCTTCTTGAGCCTCATTAAAGCCAATTTTTTGCTCTTTTTGGTAACCATCATTAAAAGTGGTATAAGCATATGCCTTTGCTTCTTTTTCTTCCATGTTGTCGGTGGTATCCTCCTTCTTCCTTTGAAGTTGAAGAGAAAACATGTTTAAAACTTCTTCTTCCAAATCAGCAAGTATATCATTATTCACATCTTCTTCTTCAACCTCATGACTCACCTTATCATCCTCCACAACCATAACTCCTTCTAAGCTTGATTTACATTCAATAAAAAATACTTGACCAATCTTTTCTTCCTCCTCTTTAGTCAAACAAGTGTCAATGGCACTTGTCATCACTGTCTCCACTTTCTCAATGTCCTTCTTCTTCTTTTCCGTACCCCTTTCTATGTTTTCTTCTATTCTTTGCTTTGGAATTGATGCCTTCTTTGGTTGTGAAGATGAAAGAATATTTTGTGGTGGTTGATTTATTATTGATCCTTCTTTTGTCCTTTCCCCTATACCATCACCCTTTTGTATTTGCTTCTTATTCATTGGTTCTTCATCTTCATCTTCTACATTCCTTCCTCTCTTTACTTCCACATAGACATCTTGAAAGTCTTCATTCCTCCTTTCCTTGTTTAAGGAAGCTTTGATGCTAACTGCATCAACTAGATCATCCCATCTTGTCTTCTCTCTAATGGCCTGAGCTCCTCTAATCATAGTCTCATGATTTTCAAGACATGGAGCTTCAACATTATTTTGCCAAGCCACAATTTGATAAGAATCTGCATTACCTGAATCTCTTGGCTTAGGCTTCATCATTCCATCTTCTATTAATTTTTTCATTCCTCCTTTAGTAAAGTTAGTATCCAAAAGAAAATTTGTAGATGCATCTCTAATCCTTCCTTCTTTGAAGGTAATGATGCCTTTCTTCATGGCATCAGCAAATGATTTACAATCACTACGTTTGTGATTGGAATCATCACACCAAATGCACCTCATAACATATCCCCTCTGTCCTCCAGAAGTTTGAGAAATACTTGGCTTTATATTCCTTTTCAAAGCACTCATCTCCACTTTCAATTCCTTCAATCCCTTCACCAATTCCTCTAGAGTATCTTCATCTAGAGCCTTATCCTTTGAAGAGCTTGATGGTAACATTAAAGAAGTCCTTGTAGCTGGTGGTGCTGAAGCTTCCATTTTTACTCCATACCCCTTAGCCTTTATCCGCTGTTGCTTTGCAATAAGACTTATTGAATCCTCCAATTGTCTCCAATTGATACTAAAACCTCCTTCAGCTGCTCCATCTTGAAGAAGAAGTAATAGTCTATCCTCCAAAGCTTCATTTGCAGCTTGTAGAAATAACTCTGATTTTCTCACTTCAAGAATCCTCTTCTCTGTTAATGAGAGTTGTCCAAATTTCTTTTCAAATTCTCTTAACTTGGTCCCATATTGTTACCTGGTTGTTGTTCCACCCAATCAAAGAAATTCCTTTTGGATCCTTTCTTCATCTTCATCAAAAAACTCATCTTGAAGCCTCTCTTCAAATTTGGCCCAAGTAATCTCAAAATTATTTTGATGAAGATGTTTCACCTTATCTCTGATCTCTGGTACAACTGCCAAGTCAAATGTCTCTATCATCTTCTCCTCTGAAATTTGATAGATTTCCATCTCACAAGTATAATTCCTTAAAAACTTTGAAATTTTCTTTCCATTGAATCTTTTATTCTTAGAAATAACAACTTTCAAAGCTTTTGTAGCTCCTTGTCCAACTGCATTGGCAACTTGTTGTCCCATAAACATTTGCATGGCCCTAAAGAATTCCTCTGCAAAGTTTTGACTACCTCCTTGAGCTTGACTACCACTGGTTCTATTATCCCCCATCTTGCCTTAAAAATCCTTGAAGCCTTAGAGCTCTCTCAGTGGAAGCACCAAATGTCGTGGTGAGAGTCTTAGCCCTAAGAAACACTGGGTCTTTTGTGCCTCTCGTTTCTTAAGTGCAAGATGAGATTCATAAAGTTCATAAAATTGAAGAATTTATATAAAAACATACTTTATTAACCCTAACATATTCTGCCTTTAGAAACCCGCCCTCAAATTTGCTCATAAATCCTAGGATATCATATCAATTGAAGCAAAATTTGGACACAAGGTACTTAAGAGAGTAAAGAAGCAAATCCCATAAACCTTTTGATTATAGCTCATGTGGTTAGAGAGAACCATGTTGTCAAAGTAATTCCTCCATGCTGCCTTTGATTCTGGACCCCTTTGCTTCACACCTTCATTGCTCTTCATTAAAGAAGACCTAAGTGCTGAAATTTGGTAGGCTTATAGCTTGTCTCATGTTGTAAACACCCTCCAAATATTGCTCCAAAAGTCTTCTCCAAACTTGAGTTATAGGTTCCATCCTTCTTCTTTAATTTTGCCTTCTAACAACTCTGGATCCGACCACAATTTTCCTCATAACTCCTCGAATATAACTCCAATAGCAATCAGTTTTTACACAACTTAATAGACTCATATATCTACAAATTCCAATAAATTTTACTCAAAATACTACTCTGATCACAAAGATATGCTCCCTCAAACTTCACTAATTTGGAGATAGACCCCTGTCACTTTGAAAGAGCATAACATTTTATTTATAAGACTAATGAGTATCAAACTTACACTCATCTCTTCCTTAACTTACATAGATCATGTCTATCAAATTTCACACTCAAATTCGTCTCCTAAATCTCTTTATACCCAAAAAAACCCACACACATGCACTGCCCATACAAACCCTCAACCTTGCCTTCACTCTATTTCTCTTTTCATTCAAACCGGTTACAATTTCACTCATAACTCTTTGCTCAGAGGTCATATTGACTTGAGATTTTGACACAAAGTAGTTAACTCTATAAGGAAAAAAAACCCAACAAATTTCGCCACTAAAGTCTAAGTGGTTTCCAAGAACCAAGGCCCGAAATTTAGTAACCCTCTCTGCCCTAGTCTTTAACACCTGCAACTTTCACGACTCATATCTCCCTTGATACTTAATGAAAAGACATGAGAATTGTCTCTATAAGTTCCTTATCTTGTCTACTACAAACCCACAAAAACTCGCACCTAAAATCCTCTCTAAGCTTCTGCTACACACAAAAACGTCTACTGCCTATCAAAAAGAAACCCTATCTCTCCAAAAAAAACTCTCCTCCTTCTTCTTCACGACCCTTCCTTGTCATCTCCCTCCTGGTCTTCTTTATCCTCTTGGTCAAAAAGACCTCTTAGCCCATGTCTTTTCCACTTCCTCAACCTTTTCTTTTTACTAACTTGAAGAAATTTCACTTTTCAAGGTAAATTTCCATTGTATCTTCTTACTACTAATTTTCTATCAACCTTTCTTCTAATCTTAATCTTTTTATTTTAATGCATTCTTTTATGTTTTTCACACTATGTTTTGATTTACAACACCACGTATCTTGCAAATTGAACATGTTGAGGTCCTATGGAATCATCTAGTGAAGTCTTCTTCACTCTTGTCAATTCTTTTTGTGCTTCTAGTCTAATTCAAGAATCTTTGTATTTTCTAGTCTTTGGCAATAGCCATTCCAATTTCTTCTTGAATATATATATTTTTTTATTTCTATTTTGATTTTTTTTTTTAATATAGATTTCATTGATTTATATATCATCTTTCATCTTTTAGTTCATATCTTTAATAAATATATATATTGAAGAAGAAATTAGAATGGCTACTACCAAAGATTAGAAATTACAAAGACTATTGAATTAGATTAGAAGCAAGAAAAGAATTAACAAGAGTGAAGAAGGCTTCACTCTTGTCTCTATATATATTATCTACCTAAGAGCTACATGGCAATATTTTATAGGACCTTTAACATGTGTTCAATTTGCAAGACATGTATCAAACTTGCAAAATAAGTTTCTTATATAAATGCTACATATTTAATTTATTTCACAAGCTATCAATATGTGCGGCATGTGGCAAACTTGCTGGCCAAGTTTTCAATCTACCAATCACTTATAAATATACATAAAAGTGAAATTGTGTCTATGAAACTCTTAGGAAGTTTTTCTATAAAATATCATTAAATTAATTTTATTTTATTTACTTCTATTTAAATAATTATTAGAATAAATCTTATGTCCATAATATTATCCCTTTTTGTAGAGACGAGTTCCATGAAGAGTGGTGATTACATATTGAAGAAGTCCAAGATATGTCAAATTGTATTTGCCACATATTTTAATTTTTATTTCCTTTGAAGATAATTGATAGGTCCTCTCAGCTATCAATAGTGTCCCATATCAAGGCAGGAGGATCATCCTAATATTTAATCATTATTGAGGCTTTCATAACTCCTTTCAAAGAAAACATTTGAAACAACATTAAGAGTAGTTTCTACTTCTAAAAGTATCACCAAATACCGAGAGTCTCTTCCAAGGTCATGATATCAAATATATTGTATCTCACTATCAATTTAAAGAAAAACATGTTGTTCTTGAGGATCTTCATCTCTATTTTGTTGTCTTAAAGGTTGTGATAGTTATACCATCTTATTTGATATATTAGCAAATGATAGCTTTTGAGCTGAATTTATTGGTTGTTGATTCTCCATCTCTTTGGTACTAAAAAATTCAAAAAAATAATAAAGAATAATACAAGATAGAATGAAATCTCTGTTAGATCTATTTTATTTTATAACAAAGATTTTTTTGACTCTTTATCTTGGTTTTGATAGATGTTGACAATAAAATATATTGACTTTACTTGATGCATTTGCTAGATTCTTGGATGGCTCTCATGTATGTTCACTAATATCATATCCAAGCCAATGTACAAGATATTCCAACCGATTTTGGTGCCACCTCAAATCTAAAACCTTTTCTTATTCAAATTTTTCATTATTGTTCATTTTTATGAGAGGCAGTGGTATTTGTCTTCTTCCTTGTATATCTTCTATCGTGTATGACTTGAATAATGATATGTGGAATATAAGATGGATTTTCATAGATTTAGGTGGATATAATCAATAAGCAATTGGATTAATCTATTCACAAATTAGAAATGATTTAAGCTTATAATAATCCACCTTGTCACAAGAACAAATAGTCTTGATATTATGATGAAGTAACCATAACTTATTGTCTACATGAAATTGAGGTTGTCTCTTATGATAGACATCTATATTGATCTTTTGCTGTTCTTGAGCTTCTTTTAATTGTACCTTTATTATTATATGTAGCTCTAACAATTGATTCACTAATACTTTTGTTATAAGATTATCAATTTTTAAAAAGTCAAAAATACCAAATATGGATGATAACCATAATTAGCAAAGAATAGAGTTTTTTGAATTAAAAAATATATCAAATTATTATAAACAAACTCTACTAATGGTAAAAAAAATTGTCCAATCATCTTGATGATAGTTGATGGTACACCTCAAATATTGCTCCAAAATTTAATCTATTTATTTTATTTGTCTATTAGTTTAAAGGTACAAAGCTAAAGATAGTTTTATATCTATCTTTAATATTTTGAAAAAGACTCTTTAAAATCTTGATATAAATTATGTCCTTCTATTTAATATAATATCCTTTGATAATCCATGATAGTAATAGATGTTGTTAAAGAAGAATTTAGTTGATTCTTTGCTTATGATAGATTTTGTATATAGTACAAAATATACCATTTTAGTGAAAAAATCTACAATCACAAATATAAAATCATATGAACTTGAATTTAGAAGATCTATGATAAAATCCATAAAAACAAAAGATTAAAGTTATTTTGGTATAGATAATGATTGGACAAGTTTATAATAATTGATGACAAGGAGTTTTTTAGCTTGAACAAACATCACTCAACTATACAAATTGTTTAATAGCTTTTTATATTTGAGGCCATAAAAAATCTTTTGATATTAGCTCCAAAGTCTTGTTATATCCAAAATGTCTTGCTGCAGGGAAGTTGTGACAAGCTTCAAGAGCACGTTGTTGTATTACGCGTTGTCTTGTTTGGGAATGCACCAGGCACCTGGCTGTGGAAGGTAAAGTTGTATTTTATAAATAATCAAGAAATCCTAATAGATTTCATCCATATATGAAGAATATAATTCAAATTTCAATTCAAAAGTGTTTAAAAATACTCCTCTTAGTAACATCAACCATACATATATCCCAATTGCCTTGTTTTTTTTATAATTAAGCAATTTTTATTTTTCTTTTCAAATCCTAAGCATAATCAGTGAGCTTTGATAAGCTATAATTTTTAATCCAACCATCCACTTAGTGTGAAGTTTTGCACACATATGTTAGTATAAGCTTTTTACATGCTCAAAAATATTTAGTCCAACCTAACTTACAGATTGCAAGAAAATGTCAAAAAACCGCACTGATGATATTCGACCGCCAACTTGAAAATTGATGTAGAAATTCCAGTGGTGATTTCTCCTTCTTCAATTGTTAACTTTAGTTCAAATTTGATATGTAGCTTGATCTCCAAGTCTTCTATCACTATGCTAAAATTTACATTGATCCAATTGATAAATCTTTAGTTATCACAAAAATCCTATCCAACCCTAAACTACCAACTTCCGACAATCCTTTGTATCAAAGCCCAAATATCTTCTGATTGTATTATTAGATTAATACAAATATTTGTGCATACTTAACACATCTAATAATCTAGACAATATCAAATTTTGAACTATAGATGCTACACAAATTGCATGAATCAGTCAAGAATGCAAGCCATCATTGTCTTATATAAAATCCAAAATACCAATATAAACATTGATTTTGAATAATGATTGCAAAGTCTTCTAAAATCCTATGGCAATCAACTTAATGTTATTGGAACAAGCTTCAAGCTAGCTATCCAATCTTAATAGCTGATCTATAAAATCTCCTATAATTTACCCTAGACGGCCATTTTAGTGGCCAGAGGTCTGATTTCAATCTTGTCCAATAAACGGCCAGCCCCCGGGTATCAATCTAATGTATTCTAGGGATTTTGTAGTCCAACTCTATCCTTAATTTAATCCTAGTATCAATCATGCTAGTAATTTATCCTTTTTATTATGCTTTTATTATTTTATGGCCTTTCTAAGGCAGTAAAAGAATTATTATAGTCTAGAAGGTAAAATTACTAACTAATTCTTATCTACTAGCTATTAAGTGAAGAAAATAAATTAAGAGGCTTTCATAAAAATCTTGTTAAAATATGTTGAATTCTTGTTGAATTAAGATAGTAGAGTATTAATTGGAAAATCATTTTTAATCATACTTTCACCATATAATTGTAGCATAACACGACAATATAGTTATATTTCACCTTCTAGAACATCTAAGCATCTTTTGAACTAGAGTAGATTATTTTTGAGCTTAAACTTAGAAGTATCATGAGACTTAGATGAATTAACCTTAATATTATAAACAAGAGGGTCTAAAGACATATTTGATTGGATTTGCATAAAATAAATTGAACCAATAATTAATGTTGATTTCATTGCTTGAAGGTGAAATTGTTCTAACTTCAAGAAGATTGTTCTTTGTTGATCAAAGGCTGAATTTCTTTCTTTTGGTATAAGAAAAGAAAGGGCATTGAATAGACCTTATTGTTCTCCTCACCAATAAATAATAATGAACTTGAATCTGCACAAAGATATACTCTAATAAGCTTAATAATAATGCAATATGCTTATTAACATGAAGTACTCAAGATTCTTATGATTTGTATATATAGTGTCATATTGTGATTTGACTATC
Source organism: Physcomitrellopsis africana (assembly GCA_036785485.1). NCBI lineage: Eukaryota > Viridiplantae > Streptophyta > Bryopsida > Funariales > Funariaceae > Physcomitrellopsis > Physcomitrellopsis africana. The sequence goes on along the minus strand of JAWRVF010001887.1, from coordinate 4,872 downwards.
ATGTAAAAGTATTGTATATATATATATATATATATATATATATATATATATATATTCATAATATATAATTTACTATAAAGCTAAGTGAGAGCCATATCAATGGATTTTTATTGGTTACAAAATGTGATTAGGTTATTAATTTAAAGATCTATTAAAAAAGATCTATTAAAAAAGCTATTATTGAGATTTATACAATCTTTTTTTTTTTTTTTTTTTTTTTTTGATTGTGACTTTTGATGTTGATTTTATATTGGTAATAATTTTTATATATCTTGAATTATCTTTGTTAGATATTGGTAATCCTTGAGATCTTGTTTATTTTTTTTAATTTAGTGTTTAGAATATATATTATGTAAATCTTACTAGAAAAAGGATTAAAAAGGAATTTTTATTATAAAAAAGAATAGTTAGGCCATCCATGTGGATGAATAGAGATGGATGATAGAAGTCACCATTCCTATTGGCCAAAAATCATGCCCAATAGGCTTCAAGAAGGTTGCTTGAGGGCTTATTATGGATTAGGGTTTTTTTAAAAGAAATTAAATATTAGAGGCTAGGATGAGCAAGTTTAGATTTTTGGGTATGGTTTTGGTGCAAGGTTTGTGTAATTTGAACTTTTTATGAAAGAGATATAGGTAATCAAAGTTAAGGTATTAAAATTGCACCTACTATTATTTTTTTGGGTATAATTCGTACATATAGAAAGCAATAGAAAATTAGCAACTAGATTTAAAAGAATACTTTTTTGGCTATATTTTTTGTATATAGTTTGATGAAATTTAAAGTATATTAAAGGAGATATTGGAAGTTGAAGTCAGTGCTTATAATCAAAGGATAGTAAGTGATCCTACTTAACTAGTGGTTATGTTTTAAACTATATATTAGGCAATTTGATAAATTTTTGGCTCAAAATTTTTAGGAGTGTATATGTTTATGTCACAAGATTATCTATAAATATTTTGTAGCATTAAAATTTTGGATTTGTGAGATGCAAAGAAAATAACACTTAGGTATCTTTGAACTAGGGTTTTAAGCACTTGATAGGATTTTCAAGATATTAGATGATTGGAAGCAAATCTATAGTTGATTTTTTTTTGTAATAAATTTTAAGAATATTATCTATACTTTGAAGAAAAGTTTTTAGAAATTGAATAGTTGAATCAAGAGTTATTGAATTTTAAAATTTAGAAAGAAATAAATTCTTGCAAATAAATAAGCTATTGAAGGTTTTTGTTGCAATTTGAGCTTGTTGTACAAATTGAAGGGATTTTTTAGGAGCCGAGACTTTTTAGAGGTGGAAAAATAGATATATGAAATTATAATAAAAATTTGATATAAAGATGGAATTTTAAAAGAAGATTATAGATTTTTCTTAGAAATTATTAGCAATTTAACTTGCCATCAATTGGTTAATTGAGAACTTATTAAAAAAAGGGTATTAAAGATCTTTTATATGCCATAAAAGGATTTTATGTATAAACCTATTTAAATATAAGAAATTTTTTTTTTGTAATATTATTATATAATTTGTCCTTTTTATTAAGGATAAATCACTTATTGGAGTCTAATCAATAAGTTGTAAGTAAATTATCTAGAATCAGATACCAAGTGTATTTTCTAGTTGAAGATCATACCACACAACAACTATGATTGGATTAGAGGTGCCTTTTAGATTATAATATCATTTTTAAAAAAGAATCCACAATTGCAAGAAGTTTTTTATTATGTATTTTGTAGTTGATCTCTATTGCTAAAAATTTCCTGGAATGGAAAGATATTGGGTGGAGGTTGTCATTTGCTCCAATCTGTGATAATACCATACTTAAGACAAAGTCTAATGCATCTATTTTCATAAAAAATGCCTTAAAAAAATTAATGCAATATAAAGTTGGTGCCGAAGTAAAAGTTATCTTCAAAGCTTCAAACAGTATTTTTGTTTCTTTATTCTATTTAAGTTTGTCTTTATAAGTTAAGCATATAAGTGGAGCTACAACTTGAGAAAAATTCTTGATGAAGATTTGATAGTAATTAGCAAATATCAAAAAGTATTGCACATTTTTTATTCTTCTTAGAATCTTCCAATCTATGATTGTTTGGACTTTTTTTGGATCCATCAATATAATAATTATATTTTTGGATCCATCAATAAAATAATTATATTTAAAGTATTCATATTTTATTTTAAAAGCAATCTTTTATTCATCTCTTTCTTTAATACGAACAAGATAATATGCTCTTTGTAGATCTATTTTTGTATAGATCTTAGCTTGATTTAGTTGATGATAAAATCTAAATATTAAAAGTAGAAAATATCTATTTTTGATAATAATCTTGTTGAGCCCTCAATAATCTACACACATCTATAATAATCTGTCTTTTTTCTTCACAAACGAGATATGAGCTCCTATTGGAGATTTTGAATGGTGTATAAAATTTTTAGCCAAATTCTCATTAATATATTTTTTAAGTTCTAATTCATTTTGTAATAATTTATAAATTAGTCCAAATAGAGGGTGAATTCTTTCTTTGAGATCAATTGAGCAATCATATAGATGATACTCTAAAAAAATATCTATATTCTTTTTCTCAAAAACATCTTCATAATCTTGATATTAGCTTGGAATGCCACTTGAAGTTTTTTTATTATCAAAAATAAATGTATCATAAATAGCAAAAGATGATCTTTTATTTATTACATTCATAAAAGCTTTTATACCTATAAATATAAGTTTTACTATATTAGACTTATAGCTTTTTATTTAATTAATAAGACTCTTATTAATACTCTAAAAAAAATCAAGTCTACAAAAAATCCAATTTATTCAAAGATTATATTTTTTTTTTAGCCATGATAAATCTAAAATGATTTGATTAGAAGGAGATTTAATTATATTAAAGATTACGTAACTATTATGACTATCTATTGTAATATTTATAGGAAGAACTTCATATATAATATCTTTAAAAGACATCGGACAACCATCTATAACTTTTACATGTACGGATTTAGTTTTTTGTACTAAAAATATTCTATGACGTCTAACAAATTTTTCATTTAAAAAATACATTAAGATATATGAATCTAATAAAACAAAGGCTTTATGATTTTTAGGTCCTAAATATACATCTATTATAAAACAAGGAGAGGATTTTAATAAAAAAATAGGACCTTTATTAGGAAGTATAGAAGATTCTAGCTGCACAATCTCTATTATAACTAGATTAATTTGTTTTTCAACACATTATGTTCTTTAACAGTTGTATTCTTTATATTGTAGTTGCATTGTTTCTTTCAATAATGTTAAGTAGTGTACTTAGATTCTCTTTAATATAAGTACTATCCTTTTTAATAATAACAAGTTTTTTTTTTGTTCAATAAGAGGTTTACAACGTACCGCATCAATTTGCATGTCTTCTGCTTTCAAATATACATATTAAAAAGACATTAGTGTTGCCATTATATTATAATAGCGTTGAAGCTCTCTCATGCGACTCTCAGATCAAAATTCAAAAAGCAGATTGTCACACTCCATAACAAAGTCAATTCCTTGACTTAATGTCTAAAGATCGAGTAAGTTGAGCATCAATATTTTTACCTCATATTGCAATCCATAAAAAATTTGGCTGATGAATATAGCATTATCTCACTTAATATCAATCACTAGTTGTCAAAATTATGAAACATATTATATCATTGATTGATTTTATTGTCGCAAGATATAGATCTTATTAGTTGTAAGACAAATTGTATCATATTTTTTATATATAGATCAAAATTTTATTAAAAATACCTCCAAATTATTTAATATTAGATTATATTATTCAAAAAAAGATAAAAACCATGATAAAGAAAAATTTAAAAATAGCATTCTAATAAACTTGACTTATAATCCTTGAATTGGATAACTTTGAGATTGAAGTTCAATCATCAATTATATTTAATTGATGAATCTTTGAAACTTAGATCTTGTGCCATCAAACTTCTTAGACAAACTAATTTTTGGTTCTTTGATGCTTGAATAATATTCTATCATAGATGAAATAATATGGCTTGGTATAAATATTAAAGTAGTTCCAATCATCTCTATATCTTCACTTCCTACTAATCATATTATTCTTTGTGGTAGTACATTGAATTGATGCATTGCAAATATTAACTCTCTTATTTGCTCTTACATTTGTGCCATTGTATTTTTCATTTGAGTAAGCTTTGCCATGATAATACAATAGAAAAGAAAGTATCTACTCTCACTGCAAAATAAAATATTCAAAAGAAAAAAAATTCTAGAAACAATATTAATTTAAAAGTGAATAATCTACAACTTTTAATATCCTTATGTCTTATCAAAAAAAAGGGATAATTGACTCTTAATCAATAAAATCTATATCAAAGAAAAATGACAAAATAAAAATAAGAAAATATATATATTCAAAAAAAAATTGGAATAGCTATTGTTAAAGATTAGAAAGTACAAAGACTCTTAAATTAGACTAGAAATAAGAAAAAAATTGACAAGAGTGAAGAAGGCTTCATTCTTGTCTCTATATATACTACCTACCTAAGAGCTATGTGGCGGTGTTTTGTAGGACCTCCAACATGTGTCCAATTTGTAAGACACATGTCAAACTTATAAGATAAGTTTTCTATATATACACCACATACTTAGTTTATTCCACAAGCTGCCAATATGTGTGATACGTGGCTAATTTGTTGGCCAAGTTTTCACCCTACTAATCACCTATAGATATGAATAAAGATGAAATTGCATCTATGAAGCTTCTAAGAAGTTTTTCTATAAGATATTATCAAATTTATTTATTTTTATTTACTTCTAATTATTCATATTAATTAAATAATTATTATAATAAATC
>JAWRVF010001886.1:0-36061 GCA_036785485.1 Physcomitrellopsis africana | reverse complement strand
TATATATATATAATTAGATACTCATATTATGTAATACAATTTTTAATTAAATTTGATCATAAATCCATAAGTGCATCTCACCAATTCAGTCCACAAACAAACAAAAACAAAAAGCACAAAAAACTGTTCTACAATCTGGATCGAATGATTTGTGTGAACCAGTAAGCTAGATTATGTGCGAGGTTCATAAGGTCCCATCTCTCCTGTTCCAAATTCGGCACCACAAGACATTTTGTGCTGGAGATTGCCAACAATGAAGGGCCAACAGTAATGAAGATTGTTTGCGTGTGAGTTCAAGCCTTGGTTGGGTCGGTAACTGACCAGATCACAGCATTCCATCAGATACAACTGATGGGTTCAGATGCACATTTAAGCGCCGTTTTGGATTCAGCGGAGGTGAGATTGCAAAATGTGTGAAGATGCACGAATATGGTGAACTATCTCGGGTGAATAATAAGTAAATAAGAACTGAAGAATGCAGATTCCCTATCCCAAAATGCCCAGCACGAGGAAGCATTCCGACGGGTGATATGAGCTATTCGTGTGCAGCCGATCGAAAGTCCACTGCGGCTAACCATCCGAAGCAACAGAGATGCAGATGCCAATGTCTCCTTAGATTCATCCCCCTCATTGGAATGCGACCAGGGAACAAGCCTGGAGTATTCCAATCAATCCAGCACGAAGGTGAGACGACTCTAATGACACGATCGAAGTCGCGGAATGAAGATTACAATGCAATTTTATTTTTCTCTCTAAATAACAGTATGTACATTTTGCGTTGCCGCATGAAATTGCAATCGGTGGTTCAAAAATCTGCCGCAGTGATACATTTCGGCGTGACGGAACATGGAGATGCCAAGACCATCGCTCGTGAGCCTCGACAAGAGCTGCATTGCTTCTGGGTCGTTGCGGGATGAGACCGAATCGCTCTCGCTAGCTCTGAGCTTAGAAGGGGATGGCGCCCGAGACTCGAGGGTACACGACGCGGTTGGGGTGGTGCAGCAGACGCCGCGCCTTCTGTTTCCTGAAGCAGTACAATGCAGCGCCCAGCGGCCACTCCACCACGGCGGTGACCAGAAACGCCACCACTCCCAGCGTCGGGCCTACGATCTTGCACCGACACGGGTTCTGGCGCGTTCCACACTGCACACACAACGGAATCGCCATCTCTCTCTCTGTCTCTCTCACTCGGAAACCTAATCGCTCCTGCTCGCTTCCTCCTCTCGATCGCTACCTCCAATTCCAAAAACTTAGGCCCACTTCAGAATGGTCGAAGAATGCGCAACAGCTGCTCTGTAAAACCACGATTGCATGAGACGATTGAAGGCTTCGCTGATGATCAGTCCCTCGAAACTGCTGGTTTATGTATCGAGACCATGAGCGCAGCCAGAGCGACACCTGGCGCTTCCACCTGTCAGCGGTGCGCTGTGATCCATCGGAATCACGACCCATTCATTCCCTGCACCGTCGGCCACACGTGTCGCCTTGATCGTGTACGATTTCGTCGATGTGGCTTGGTTTATATTCCACCCTGTAATTGAGCTCACCTGGTAGTAAGACCCATTGCGTTGATTTCCCACCTAGGTTGGGATTGTTTACCAAATACAGAAGTGTTAAATAGTCCACAAAAATTACCACTAAATTCAGGAATAAGTAGTGTCAGGTCTTTTCCTTCACTCTAAAAATCATTCCAATGCATTCTTACAAAATTGTGGAATAGTTTCTTTTTGCAGCTGTCAATTGACAGGTTTCAAAGGCAATTGGCCCATTTTTTTTTATTCAGACCATATCGTCGGTAGAATGTGGTGTCAATTGCCATAGCTAAAGCATTTTAATATTTGCAAAATGGATTATCTCATCTATCAGATATGAAGTATGAAGAAGAGTCAATTTGTCTTTTAAGTGCTTCAAACTGTGCTTGACATTTAAAAGAACACACATGTTTGATATTATTTTTGTAAGATTTGTCAATGGAATTGCCACAATGTTATAGTCTCCAAAATATCACCATACCAATGAAGGTCTTAAAGCACTTTGAATGCCTTTTATGAAGATTGGAGACTTATGATTTAGAATAATTTTTATATTTTTGTGATTTCATTTTTCTTTGGTCTTTGATGTAATATAAGTAAATAGAAGTAATTAGAAGTAAGTAGAAACATATTGAAAGGATAATATCTTTGTTAAGAAGTTACGAGGAAGTTTTTAGATTTTTATAGATATGCCATGTGGCTATCAAAACTTGTACCATAAATTTTTTACCTTTAGGAAGTTGCATTGGAAGCAACCTACAACTTGAAGCTTGGGCCATAAGCCTTGCAATCCTTAGGAAGCTTGTATAAGACCTTCTTTATAGCTAGTATATATAGAGGTAAGACAAAAGCCATCCTCAATCTTGTCAACACCTTTCTTGTGTTCCAATCTTAGTTTAAAACTCCTTAGTTTCTTTGTATTTGGTAATAGCCATGTTAGTTCTTTTTAATCCTATAACTATCTCTTCTTTTCTTACTTTCTTCTTTCTTTAGTAATACATGGATATTTTATCTTTTGGATTCTATTGTAATTCATATCCTTGATATAAGATGGCCTCAATTAAGATTTACTTATAATTTGTGGTATGAAGTAAAAAAGTACATTTAGTAAGAAATAAAGAAGAAAAAAAGAAAAAAAGAAAAAAAATGAAATAGAAACAACCAAAGAAATACACATTTCAAAACAAGATACAATTTGTCTATTAAATTTTTATCTCGTAAATAGATAAAAAAAATAAAAAAATAAAAAATAAAAAATTAAAATTTATATAAATAATTCTTTTATCTTTTTAATAATATAAAAAAATAAAAAAATAAAAAAAATAATAAAAAATTACAATAAATTAAAAATATGATGTAAATAATAGAAAAATTAAGCAATTGGAATTTATCTCAAGAATAACTTGATTATGTGATCAAAGGTTTGAGCCTTACCAAGGCTCACAATTAGTATGTTGGATGTCTTAAAGGAGCCATAAGACCTTAGTCTTATCTTCTTAACTACTTTATAAGTGCTACAATTCATATGTGACATATGCACCAAATTTCTTATTAACTATTGATTACTCTAATTTGTCATGGACATACAATGGACGAAGGTTTTAGAAGATTCTATTTAGTCCTAAAAGATTCTAAATGGTTTTGAGAAGGCCCTAATAGGTCGTAGTAGGTTCCAATAAAGTTTTTAAAAGTTTTTAAAGGTTTTAGAAGGTACTATGAGATCTTAGATGGTTGTAGAAGGTTCTTGGAGGCTTAGATATTTTAAAAAGTTACTAAAAAAAGATCTTGGGCTTGCTTCACCTCCAAGTATTGAGGAAACTCCTCAAAAAAATTTCTTACACCTAATATATATAAGAGTCCAAGTTGAAGGGATCTTTAGTCTCAACAATGTAATCCTTAAGACTTAGCTTGGACCTTCTCGTCTTGTTCTTGTATCTTCTTATAGCTTCTTGCTTATAATATAAAATAAACCTCTTTTGTTTTAGTTCTTTAAACTTTTGGAGTCTTGTTTTACTGGAGTGGTATATTTGTAATAATTTGTTGAAGTTGACATAATATAATATTAGATTTTGGTCTTTTTGAATAGAGAGCAAATTATTCTTCTTCTTTGAAGTACTATAATTCTTTAGAGACTACAGATTATCTTCTTCTAAACTAATATTATTATTGATTTTTTTTAATTTTTTTTTTCTAATTTTATTTGTATAGCAAAAATTGAGAGGTTCAATATGGCGGATTTCAAAGAAGTCAAATTGGATTCAATAATAAATACTATCACAAGTCATCCTAAGAACTCCACGACGAAGGTCTAAAATGTATGTATTTGAGATGGAAATTCAATATCAACAATAAAGAATTAAGAATTAATCTCTTAAAAAATTTTCATAGAACTCATTCAAAGTTTTGTAGCTTTGTAAATCAAGTACAACTTATTACTTTAATCCAACCTCAGCAGTATTCTAGAGAAGCATCTCATATTGATCTATTTGGAACTTTGCTTTCAAGTCAATCTTTATCTTAATTTACTCCATTGTTAAGAAAAATTCTCATATATTATATAACTTTGAAATATTTTTGGCAATATTTGTAGAAGCTTTTGGATAATATAATAAGATTTGTTTGATCATGATTAAAATCCAAGCTCTTTAATAGAGAATATATTTTATATCTGTTTATGCTTCAAAATTTTAGCAATTAGCATATAATATCAATTGGGGTGAAGACGTGTTGATAAACTAGTTTTATTAGAGATTAGAAGATAATATAAAAGATCTATTATTGTCTATGTTTGATCATCAAATTCTTAATGAAGCTATTAGTCAAATTATAAAGTACGTTAATTAGCTATTTTAACATTGGCAAGATAAATGTCCATTGTTTGTACCACATCTTTATACCAATTACTTGATATCTTCTACATCTTTGAATTCTAGCAAATATTTTGAAATAGAAGATATACAGATTGGTGTAGTTTGCTTCAAATTTCTTTTTGAACAAAAAAAAAATATTGAAAAAAACACAATTTGTGTTTATATTGTTGAGAATCTAGTGTCAAAGATACAAGAATACAAAATAAGAGACTTGAATTGGAAACAAGGTTTCAGGAAGAAATCAATAAGAATTTGAATTGATCGGATGAGTACACAAACAATACCAAGAAATGTAAGGTAGAAACTCCAAGAGATGCATTATTAAGACTAAAGAACTCTTTAGCCTCAACTCTTATATATATATCCTTGTCTAAGACTCTTCTTGAGTGGCTTCCATCAAACTAAGAAGCTTTTTGAGCACCTTCTACCAATTGGAAAGCTTCTTGAGCTTCTTCTACCAACTTGGAAGCTTCTTGAGTTCCTTCTACTAACTAGGAAGCTTTTCAACCAACTTTCATTTATTCAAGAATTTTTAGAATATTTTAGAAGATTTTTAGAACTTTCAAAGTGTATGTCCTTAACATCACCTCTTTTTCTAACAACAAGTTCCAAGAAAAGCTCAATCTTTCTACATACATAAAAAATTAAGAATACACTACACTAATAAAGCTATATATTTTATTTTCTATTCTTAGAAAATAGATTCTATTGGTCCTCAAAGAAATCACCTATAGCCTTGAGCTACTACCTCTATTGTTGAAATATACCATTCAAGGATTTGATCTTCATTGTGGTCTTCAAAACACCTTCCAAACAAGATCTTAAGACTAAAAAAATTCACCTTTCCAAGCTTAAGCAATATTACTAAAGCTTGAGCATTGGAATCGAGACTTACATAGTTGGATCTTATTCCTTATGGCTCCAACCAAGGTCATACTTGGTGCTGAATATATTGTCCTTATTTTGTTCAATTAAAAGATATAAAAATTGTATTGATTTGTTCAAAGCTTACATAGTAAATGAATCTTCTGAATCTTGTTTTCTCAATGCTTGAAGGTTTGACATAGTGACTAATTTGCTTCTACCACTCTATTCTATCTTAGAATAGATGATTTCATACTGATGAAGGCTTTAGTTTAACTCTCTCCCTTTTATGAGTATTCCTTGAATCCAATCTTTACTAATAAGTTATCATTGAACATGTTTGGATTTATAGAAATAAAATCAATAAAATTCCTATACATTTTGAGGCACATTGGGAAGATTTTTGGCTAATTTTCATGTGCGCTTATTAATATCATAGCCCCGCCAATGAGCAAGATATTTTAATTTATTCCATCTTCACCGTGAATCAAATATCTTTTCAATCTTGTATTCTTTAAAGTCTTTAATTTTGATACTAGGTGGTAATTATTGTATTCTTTTCAAAATATGTGACTCTCTATAAGGTTTTAAAAGAGAGACATAAAAAATTGGATATACATTCATAGAAGATGGTAATTCCAAGCAATATGCCACTCGATTAATTTGCTTTTGGATAGAAATTGGTCCCAACCTTCAATAGTCCAACTTATTGCATGGTTGCTTGGTCTTGATGTTCCATCAAAGAAGCCATACCTTATTTCCAATATAAAAAAAAAGTAGTTGATTTGTGAATTTATCTACAGATGCCTTGTAAGCATCTTCAGCTACTTGTAATTGAAGCTTCAAGATTGTTTGGTGTTGCGATAGATGCTTTATAAATCCTTCAACTATTGAATTGTTATTTTTTGGTGTATTCCATAGATCAAGCTTTCAATGATATCCATAATTAAAATAAAATGATGTTTGTTGAGTTGAAATATGAATAATATTATTATATATAAACTCTATTAATATTTGATATAAGATCCAATTGTCTTGTTGATAGTTAATATTACATCATAAATACTACTTAAAAATTTGGTTAACTTATTTTGTTTGGCCGTCAATTTCAAGATGGAAAGCCAAAGAAAGTTTAATATCCACCTTCAATATTTCAAATGACATTTCTAAAATTTACATATGAATTGGGATCCTCAATCAAATACAATATCATTTGGTAGGCCATGATATTGATATATATTATCAAGAATAAGCCTTGTCATTTCTTCACTAAACATAATATTCTTGCAAAGAATAAAATGAGCCATCTTTATAAGTCAATCAACTACTACAAGGATGCTGTCTAATAAATTGGATGGCGGTAGACCTATAGTAAAATCCATCGAGATAGGAGACCATAATTATGAGCCAAAAAGCTCACGACAGGGCTTTTTATGTTTTTATTTGATTGAATTAAAAAAATTAGTGTTTTTAGATTTTTTATGATTTTTTTTTATTATTAGTATTTGTAGTATTATTATCTAAGTGTCTTCTAAATAATACACCATTAGTATTATAGATAAATGAAAAAGATAAAAGAACCAAGATAAAAATAAAAAATAAAAGATAAATAATAAAAAATAAAATATAAAAGATTAAAATAATAATGACAAGTAAAAAGATAAAATATAAAAGATAAAAGATAAATATAAAAGTAAAAAAAAAAGAAAAAGAAAAGTTAAAAGTATAAATTTTAATTGGTGATAAAAGTGAAATAAAAAAATAAAAAATAAAATGGAAGACTTCTAAGTAAAAGTAAAAAATAAAGAAGTAAGATAATAAAAGAAAATTAATTCAAGAAGTATTTGATAATAAGTATTAAGATTATTCAATAATGTAATCGAAGGAAATTACAAGCAACTATGCAAAAAAAATGAAAACATAACCAAGTGATGCTTCTGATCTAAGGAATCGATCCTCCTTCACTAAAATAGCTGCTGTTGCCTTGTCCTAGATTAGATTCAAATGTGCTTAGATTTTCTAAAAAGGTAACTTCAAGCTCTATTACCAGCCAAAAATTCAACTATAAATTCACTTTGGTTTGAAAGATGTCACTCCTTAAAGTTGGTGCTCTAAATTTTTCCAATAGCAAATCTCCCTTCACTAAAATAGCCGCCACCGCATTGTCTTTGATTGCCCATAAATAAACTTTAGCTTTTCAAAAACCAAACTTCAAAGTGCTTCTTCTCTAATAAGTTTTACCTTAAAACTTTTCTTGACGCTCCAAATCTTGTCCTCCAAAGTCACAACTTCAAGTCGAAGGGGCAGTAGACACCCTATCACTAAAATGGCTACCACCACCTTATCTTTAATTGTTTATGAATAAGCCTTAGCTTCTCAAAAATCAAACATTGGAGCGCTTCTTTTTCAATAAGTTTCACCTCCAAACTCTTCTTGACACTCCAGATCTCGTCCTCCAAAGTCACAACTTCAAGTCAAAGGGGTTACAAAAATGGCTGCCATTGCCTTATCCTTAATTCAAATGGCATGTGCAATATGTTTTTTGAAAGCAAACAAAAAGTCCTACCACTTTTTAAAAATTCAAGTCTTAATTCTACTCTTACTAGAAGTTATGTACAAATGAAATACAAACCAACTTAGGAAAAAAGAATCTACATTTCATGAAGAAAATTTTCAAGGGCTTCGCCACAAAAAGATGAGAGAGAGCAAGAGTGGCCACCTAAGCTCCTTTTAACCAAGAGCAAGGTGGCCTAGGGATGGCGGCCATATCCCCACCTTTAAATTACAAATCCCTAATCAAGATCAAGGGCCCAAAATGACGTTAAGCCTAAGTCCGATTTTAGGACTGAATTTATCTATAACTAAAAATAAACTATCATTTTAGCAAAACTAATAACACCAATGTATTTAAAACATAATTTTATTCTAGGACTGACTACTCATATATCCAAATCTAAGTTCAAAAGCATAATTCTAATCAATTTATTAATTATAACTTTTGACTATTGTAATTTACTAAAATACTTCAAGAAACTTTTACTAATACCTTCTAATCTAACTTAGATGAACAATAATAATCTAAATAAATTCATAGTATTTTCTTCAATTAGATGTATTTTAATATGGTGATTAAAATCACCAATTATTAAATAATTTTGACTTACAACAATTAGAAGCTCGTAATTCTAAAAAATTATCAAAATTCATAGAATTTTAATTTTTATAATTTTATTACTTTTTAATAATAGATTAAACTAGTATAATTGATCTTAGCTTTAGATGATCATTTTATTATTAAATTTAGATAATTTATTATATTTTTATTTAATTTTTCTATTAATATATTGAGTTTATTTTTTAGAATAGTAATAATACCTATCTGGCAAGAATAATCCATTTAATAAGGATTTTTGCCACCAACAAATATTAATTAGTCTAATTTTATCTTAATTATTAATTTTTCATTGTTTTTGGATAAAAACAAAGAACTGAGGTATTTTAATGGCTTACAATGATCATCTTGGAATAGGCAAGGATTGTAAGAGTCTATAAGGGCAATGTCAAGGATTTTTGGACCTTAAACAAATGTCACAAGAAAGTACAAAGTCCTTTATTGTCTTCCACATTTGAGGCCATAAAAAATCTTCGAAAGTAAGTTCCAAGGTCTTATTAAATCTAAAGTGACTTATAGTTGGAAAGTCATGGCAAGATTGAAGAACACATAGTCATGTTGATCCTTTTGAGATATACAAATATTCTTCAAAGTATAAAAGATCTTCTACAAGCTTGAATTTGTCAACATTTTTTTTCAAGTGATGCTTGACATTAAGGACTAAAGCATCAATAATAGTTGTAGTACACATCTCATTGAGAAAATTAGAATCAATAGGTGCTAATGTAATGATAGCACAAAGGCAAAATTGCTCTAGTTTCAACAAAGCTGCATATTATTAATCAAATGTTGCCTCTCCTATCTTTAATATAAGATATAATCTCATCAATAAAGCATCAGACAATCCTTGTTGCTTCTTAGATTGATAAATAATAACAAAGTTAAATTGAAATAACAACATATTCCATTGAGCTTAGCAACAATTAAGAATCCAAGCTGATATAAAATATTCCAAGTTCTTATGATCTATATATATAATCACAAGATGCATTGCTCTTTCAAAAAAATGACGCCATTTTAAAAAAGAATCTATTATAAAAAAAAGTTCTTTATTATGGATTTTATAATTAATTTTGATAGGAGAGAATTTTTGAGAATAAAATGTAACAAAATAGAATTTATTGTCTATATTCATTTGTAAAAATACGACCCCTAGTGTAAAATTTGAAACATCAATCTCCATATAGAATGCCTTTATAAAGTCTAAATGTACCAAAATTGGGACTATAATAAATATTGTCTTGAGATCTTGGAATGCCTTCTCCACTTGAGGCCCCCATTCTAACTTATTCTTATATGTCAATTGAATAAGAGGGGCAACAACTTGAGAGTAATTTTTGATGAAGATCCGATAGAAGTTAGGAAATCCAAAAAAATATTGTATGTCTCTCATAGCCTTTGGAATATTCTATTATATAACTGCCTCTATCTTCTTGAGATCCATCATTAAATTCTTAGTAGATATAATATATGCCAAAAAATTCCATCTAAGATTGATAAAATATGCTTTAATTTGATTTGGCATATAAACTTGCATCTCGCAGTTTTTGTAATACTAACTTGACATGTCTCTTGTGTTCTTCTAGATTTTTTAAGTAAATCAAAAAATCATCAAGATAGATCACTACAAACTTGTCCAAGTACTTTGAAAAGATGTCATTCATTAAATGCTAAAAGATAGCAGATGCATTTGTTAGTCTAAAAGGCATGACATTATATTCAAAATATCAATATCTTGTCCAAAATACGGTCTTTTATTCATCTCTCTCCTTGATCCATATTAGATTGTATGTTCCACAAAGATCTATCTTAGTATAGATCTTGGCTTGGCTAAGGTTCCAAAAGTCTTAAGATTAATAGTAATAGGCAATGATTCTTCACCATTATCTTATTTGATCTCTAATAATCAACGCACATACATAAGGATCCATCCTTCTTCTTCACAAAGAATATAGGTGCACTTGTTGGAGACTTTGAATACTTGATGAAGTTCTTTGTAAGGTTTTCATCAATATAATCCTTCAATGTTAAAAGTTCATTTTGAAAAAGGTTATAGATTGGGCCAAAAGATGGTTGTATTTCTTTTTGAAGATCTATAACACAATTGTATGGTCAGTATTCCGGTAATATATCAACATTCTTCTTCTGAAAAACATCTTAAAATTTGTTATACTGCTTTAAAATATTTGCTAATGAAGTCATATCTTCTTTAATTGGAGTTGCATAAATAATAAATGATATACCTTTTTTAGCCAATCTTATAAAAGTCCTTGCTTTAACAAATAAAGGCTTATCAATTTATGAATTTTTATGAATTTTTTTATAATTTTTTTTATTAAAATTATTATTCTTTATGATCTTTAATCTATAGATGGATTATATTTTTTCAACAAAGACAATCCAAGAATAATAGGATTTAAAGAAGTCCTAATAACATTGAACACAATTTGGCTTTTATGATCTTTGAACGATACTTTTATAAGTGTGGTTTTATAGGTGATATTACTAGAGAATAAAGGTTGTTCATCTATTCTCTCTACATAAATAGATTTGAATTTCTATACTAGAAGAATTTTATGAAGCTTAGTGAATGTCTCATCTACAAAATAAGCGGACGCCTCTAAATCCAACAAGGCAGTCATTTGAAGCTTTTGAGGACCAACATATAAAAGAATTATAAAACAACAAGCAGGTTGAGCAAAAAGAGAAGAACCTAAATAATTTTGTAATGTTGGATTGTCTAGTTGCATGGTCCTTATTGTGATTGAACATCATTGTTTTTTAAAAAAATTGCACTCTTGGTTTTGGTAATATATGGATTTTGGTTTCTTTAGACAATTGCTAATCTTATGACCTTCTTTATTATAATACAAGCATAGATCTTCTTCCATCTGACGTTTCTTTTTTTTGTGGACTAAGACATTTAAAACATACTATATCAAATTGTATGTCTTCTATTTTTGAGTGTGAATTTAAAATACTTGTTGATTTAGCAAGAATATTTTGGATTGCATATTATCTTATTGAAGCCTATGAATGTTGATCTTGACAATGTTAAAATAATCAGTTATCACATTTTACAACTTGACAAATAGCTTCATTAAGCGATTGTGGATCTAGAAGCGACAATAATAAATCCTTTATATCATCTTTTAGTCTCTAATAGAATTGGTTCATTATGACTTCTTTCTTCCAATTGATGTTGCATGTTAATTATTTAAAATTAGATACATAGATTGATGCAAAGCGCATCTCTTGACGTAATGTTTAAATCTTAATTGTTACTTAATGAGCCTTATCATGTTCTCTAAATGCTTTTACAAATATTTTTATGAAAACTTCAAAGTTGCTCAAAATTTGTGATGTCTTTTCAAATAAGGGAGCAAATCATGATAATGCTTGCCTTATAAGTAAAGTGCCAACTAATCTAACTTGTGATTTTTTTGTCTGATAAATATCAGATTATAGGACCATTATTAATTAAATTTGGTTGACAAATTCTTTAAACTTTGAAATAATTATTGTATTTCTCTAGAAGACTAATTCAAGGCTCCTTACGTCTTTGAACAAATAGATTTCTTTGACGTAGTATAAATAATACTGCATCTTCAAGCGCAGAAGTTGGAGGTGGATGCAGTCTAGATTGTAGTATTCTAGATATTGTATTGTTATAAAGTTTTATAACAATTCCTATAATCTCCACAATCCTAGCAAATAAAATAATAAAAATACTTATAATGGCATGTAACTTTGACTCGAAAGATTAGATCATATTAATATCTTAACTTCTAGCCATTCTAAGAGAAAGAAGAAATGAATCTATAAGAAGACAATATCAATTTAGAAGAAGATAATCTACAACCCCTAAAACACTTTAAGACCTTCAAGGAGACAAGTGATCCACTCTTTCACAAGAGGGACAAAGCTCTAATATTGTGATAAAAAAATATCAATTTAGAAGAAAGTAATCTGCAACCTTTAAAACGCTAGTATACTTTCAAGTAGAGGAATAATCTACTCTCTAATAAGAAGGATTCAATTCTAATATTAAAAATGAAGTTAATCTTGATAAATTGTCAAGGACATAAAAATACATAACAAGAGACTTGAATTGGAAACAAGATTTCAAGAAGAAATCAATAAGAACTAGAATTGATTGGATGAATATACAAATAACACCAAGAAAGGTAAGTTGGAAACTCCAAGAGATGTGTTGTGGAGATTGAAGAACTCTTCAACCTTGACTCTTATATATATCCCTGTCTAGGACGCTTTTTGAGCGGCTTCTATCAAACTAAAAAACTTCTTCAGCAGCTTTTACCAATTGGGAAGCTTCTTGAGCTCCTTCCACTAACTTGGAAGCTTTTTAAGCTCTTTCTACTAACTAGGAAGCTTCTTAACTGACTTTCATTTACTCAAGAATCTCTAGAATGTTCTAGAAGGTTCTATGAACCTCTAAAGTATATGTTCCTAACATATAATTTCAAATCTAATAATTACTATAAAAAATATTGATATACATATCAAATAAAAAATGTGACCATATTACCAGATGCTTTGCAAAAAATTAAGAGTGTCCAACCTCAATAGAAATTATCCAATTGAATTTTTCTATTTTACAAATAAAAAAAAATCTTATATTATTATCTAACTCTTCTTGTTGCTTTATTATATCAACATATTTAGGTACTCAAAAACTCAAAATCTTTATTTTAATAGAGTTAAGAATCTCTACTTGATTTATTGATTTAGAATTTTTAAGAATTTATAAAAATTTTATAGTCAAGAAACTTAAAGCTGTTTATGTATATGTCATAGATGATCAACTTTTGTTCTTTGGAGATGTTACTCATGAAACTAATCTATTAGAAGTAGCATTAAATAATCATAGTAGTTGGATTATATTTAATACTATTAGGTCTATATTTAAATCCATCATTTTAGAACTTTCTTGGCTTAATAGTTATAATCCCTGTATATATTGAATATCTTATAAAATAAAATTCCGTTGTCGTGATGAGAGTCTTAGCCTTAAGAAACACTGGGTCTTTTGTGCCTCTAGTCAATTAAGTGCAAGATGAGATCCATAAGAGTTCATAAAATTGAAGAATTTACATTAAAACAATATACTTTATGAACTCTAAGCTATTCTACCTTTAGAGACCTGCTCCTAATTTTGATCATAAATCCTAGGATATCACATCAATTGTAACAAAATTTGAACAGTAGGCACTTAAGAAAGTAAGGAAGCAAATCCCATAAACCTTTTAATTATAGCTCATGTGGTTAGGGAGAACCATGTTGTCAAAGTAATCCCTCTATGCTGCCTTTGATTCTGGACCCCCTTTGCTTCACACCTTCATTGCTCCTCATTAACAAAGACCTAAGTACTAAAATTTGGTAGACTTATTGCTTGTTTTATTTTGTAAACATCCTCTAATTTTCGCTCCAAAATTCCTCTTTGAACTAGAATTATAGACTCTACCCTTCTTCTTTAATTTTGTCTTCTAACAACTCTAGATCCGACCACAAATTTCCTCATAATTCTTTAAACATAACTCGAATAGCAATTATTTTTTACACAACTTAATAGACTCATATATCTACAAATTTCAATAAATTTTACTCAAAATGCTACTTTGATCAAAAAGATATGATCTCTCAAACTTCACTAACTTGGAGATAGACCCCTATCACTTTGAAAGAGCATAACATTTTATTCATAAAATAAATGAGTATCAAACTTACTCTTATCTCTTTCCTAACTTACATAGATCATGTCTATCAAAATTTACACTCAAGTTCGTCTCCTAACTCCCTTTATACTGAAAAAAATCCACACACACACACACTACCCATACAAATCCCAATCTTGCCTTCACTCTATTTCTCTTTTCATCCAAACCCAATTACAATTTCATTCATAACACTCTGCTTAGAGATCATATTGACTTGAGATTTTGATACAAAGTAGTTAACTCTATAAAAAACAAAAATCCAACAAATTTCGCCTCTAGAGTCCAAGTGGTTCCCAAGAGCCAAGGCCCGAAGTTTAGTAACCCTCATTGCCCTAGTCTTAAACACTTGCAACTTTGACGACTCATATCTCCCTTGATATTTAACCAAAAGATATGAGAATTATCTCTATATTCTTTTTATCTTGTCTACTACAAATCTACAAAAACTTGTATTTAAAATCCTCTTCAAGCTTCCTCTACACACAAAAACATACACTATCTATACAAAAATCCTATGCACCTCCAAAAACACTCTCCCTCTTTTCTTTCACGACCCCTCCTTGTCATCCATGCCCAGCCTCCCTTCTTCTTTTGGTCAAAGAGACACCTTAGCCCATGTCTTTTCACCTCTTTAACCTTTTATCTTGGATTAACTTGAAGAAATTTTACTTTTTGAGATAAATTTCTATTCTATCTTCTTACTATCATTTTTCTACCAACTTCTCTTCTAATTTCAGTCCACAATATTTAAGTTCAGATCTAAGAGAGAAGAGAATAAAGATAAAGTAGATCTAAGATAAAATAGAAGAAAATCTAACAAATAGAAAGAAATAATTTAGATTAGATTAGAGATAAAAAAAGAAAGAACTACATCCTATACTGCCAAGTCAAAGAAGCTTGTGTGGTTAAGTTCTTAGCTACTTTGGAGCTAACGTGAGTTCAAATCTGCTTGACTTCATTGTAGAAATCCTTGGCTTCATCACTTAGTATTGTTAGTGGAAATTTCAGCATGAAATTAGTAGTTTGACCTACCTATCATCCCTGAGCTTGTAATAAATACTGTAACATCTAAGATAATATGATTATAACCACAACTCCTTCTTTTTTTCATCCTCTCCTCTCCTCTTCTAATCTTAATCTTTTTATTTTAACAAATTCTTTTATATCTCTCACACTATGTTTTAATTTACAATGTGACACTGTGGAATATCACAACTTATTATTATTATACTTGGTAGAAAATATTTTACACCTTGTAGATCTAAAACTTTTCTTTATTGGAGCTAAAACTTTTATGAAAGTAACCAAGAAAGACACTTTTTTTGTTGTTTATACAACTCTAATATGTGAAGTGGCAAGTACTCCAACAATCCTTTTAAAAAAATATAAAGATTTTTTAGATATATTTAAATAAAAAAATATAGATAATTTGCTAGAATATTGTCTATATGACTATAGTATTGATCTTCAAGATGGCATACAACCACCTTTTGGTCTAATTTATAACTTATCACAAAATAAGCTTATAGCATTAAAAGAATATATTGATGAAAATTTAGCAAAGAACTTTATTTGACATTCAAAATTTCTTATAGGTGCACTTATACTCTTTATGAAGAAAAAAGATAGATCTTTGCGGATGTGTATTAACTACCATGGTTTCAACAAAGTAATATTAAAAAATTATTATCTTTTGCCATTAATATTTGGATTCCTTGATTAATTGGATCAAAGTAAGATCTACATCAAAATAGATCTTTATAGAACTTATAATGTAGTACACATCAAAGAAAGAGACAAGTAGACAATTACTTTTTGTATAAAATATGAATACTTTGAATACAATATCATATGTTTTAGTCTTTCAAATGTGCCAACCATTTTCTAATATTTGATAAATGATGCATTCTATGAATTTTTTAATGACTTTGTTGTATGCTATTTGGACAATATTTTGATTTATTCTAAGATTCTAACAGAATATGAACGCTATATCCACCTTGTCTACAAAGATTATAAAATATTAGATTATATATCAAATTTAAAAAATAAATATTTTATAAGCCATAAGTAGAATTTTTTAGCTAAATCATCTCAAATAAAGGCTTAATGTTAGATCTAAAGAAGATTAAGACCACTAGCAATTGAACAACTCTAAAATGAATATATTACATCTAATATTTTTTTGGATTTGCAAACTTCTATAGAATCGTTATTAATAATTATTCTCAAATAGTCACTTTGCTTATATAATTAATATACAAGAATAAGTTCGAATAGAGATTAGAAGGTAAAAAAGCCTTTGAATGCTTAAAGACAACATTGACCACAATTCTTCTCTTTATTCACTTAGATTTTTTTAAGCCATTTTTATAGAAACTAATGCCTTGGACTTTGTCTTGGAAGTAATTTTATTACAATCTAGAAATGAAGTGAGACTGCATCTAATTGCATTCAATATTTAAAAATTATCGGTTATAAAAATTAACTATGAAATCTATGACAAAGAACTTCTTGCTATTGTGGATTCTTTCTAAGAATGGCACTATTTGCTTGAAGGCACTTCATATCTAGTGATTGTATTTACAAATCATAAGAATCTTAAATAATTTATATTAGCTTGTATTTTAAATTATTATCAATACTATTGAAGAATATTTCTATTTCATTTCAATTTTAAAATTACATATTGATTTGAAAAGCAATAAAGATTATCAAATATTTTATCAAAAAAATCATACTTTGTGCCAAAAGAAAGAGAGGTAGCATACAACCAACAATAGACAACAATCTTGAAATTTGAAATTTTTTGTGTTTGAGCAACTGCTATATTAATTTCATAGATTCTTTATTTCTTGACCAAATTTGTATAACCTTAACAATAGACCTTCTTAATTTTTATATTAAACATTGCTCCAATAAAATCAATAATTATTCAAATAAATTTAAATTTAAATATAATTTATTCTACCTTCAAGAATATCTATATATTCCAAAGAGGCACTTGTTTCTTCTTGTTCTTCAAATTTATCATGACTTTCCAAATGTAGAATATTTTGGATTCAACAAGAGATTGGAATTTATTTTTAGAAATTTTTGATGGCTTCAAATATGAAAAGTTGTCAAAGAATTTGTCTTCTTATACAACACATATTTTAAATTTAAAAATCCTCAACATTATCCATATGAACTTCTTCAATTGCTACAAATTCCAAAATAATTGTGATCTTCTATATCTATGGACTTTATCACAAGTCTCCTACTATTGAATTTTTTTGAAACCATATATATAATTTTTAATCAATTTTTTAAAATGGCACATTTTATATCTTATAAGAAGACCATTATTAGTAAAAAAAATGGCCAAATTCTTTATTAATAATATCTATTAATATTATGAATTATCAAATAATATTATATCACATTGAAGATTATAATTTGTGTCTAAGTTTGAGAAGTCACTTTTTGAGATTTTTTGAATATATATTAAGTTTTTTTTAATATTTCATCTACAAACCAATGGCCAAATGGAATAAATCAATCAAATCTTGGAATAATATTTAAGATGTACCATCAATTATCAATAAGACAATTGAACATCTTATTTGTATTTAATTGAATTTATCTATAATAATATGGTTCATGCATCTATTCAAGTGACTCTATTTTATTCTAATTTTATTCAACAAATTCTAGCCATCCAAAATTGGATATATTATTTGTTGATAGATTCAAAAATCCAATTGCAAATGACTTTATAAGTTGAATAGTTGATATCCAAGATATCTTAAAATTTCAATTGAAAGAAATTCAAGTATACTTCAAAGAGTCAATTAAGAAAATAACAACCTCCATTTTAAGTTGGAAATAAAGTATGATTGCTTTGACACAATATAAAGACTATTCAATTATTTAACAAGTTGAACTATCAAAGATTGGAATCATTTTTTATTTTTTAAAAAAATTAATTTTATTACTTATTAATTGAAACTATTAATATTTATAAAAATATATCTTGTTTTTCACACTTTTCTTTTAAAATCTTATAAAAAATCAAGCATATTAAGAAGAATATAATTGCTACCACTTTGTGTTGAAGTAGATAGCTATAAAGAATTTGAGATGGAAGAAGTGTTTAATTTGAAGCTAAAATAAGAACAATTGGAAGACTTTGTACATTGGCACAATAACAACATTAGTAAGAGTACATAGGAATTAGCTTCAAACTTAGTCAATGCACTACAAAAGATATAAGAATTTCATTGACAACATCTTTTTAGACTCAAAGTAGCAACCCGTGATAGATAATATTTCCACCTGACATACTTGAATATAGTACATTCTAGATTTTGTAATTTTTTTGTAGAAGAAGTGGAAGTAGTCCCAAATTTTTTAGAGCTCAATTTTCATATATATATATATATATATATATATATATATATAGACTAAAAAATCTAGAATTAATTCTATTCCACCTTAAAAATACAACATGTCTTTGATTTAGCTTGCATAATTTGATACAAATAGTCAAGAGGATAATACCATGCCAATTAGGCGATCTCAACTAAGAATTTTATATCATTGACCTTAAGATAAAGAATTGCTTGAACCAAGAAGATGTCAAAGAGTAACTAACAGCCACTTTGTAGCAATTATCATCAAAGTAGAATCTATCCATAAAAGACACCTTAAAGCAATTTTTAAAAGATATTTTTGTAACAAAGATATGGAAGTTTAAACTTAGTCTATGGTAGAAGGCATTAGTTACTATTGTTGGTTACAAGGACCAATGAATCTTCTCACTTAAAAATGATAGCTTAAATATATGGTAGATACTATACAATACATCTTTGATTTTTTTTTGCCTTTGATCAACTTTGATTCTATTCCTCTTTGAAAAACTTGGAGCTAAAGGAGAAGGTGAAGTCATGGTTATATAATAGAAGAAGGTTCTATTTGATCCTAGAAGGTTCTAAAAGATTCTAAAAGGTTCCTAATGGTTTTAAAAAGATCTTAATAGATTTCAAGAAGGTTTGTAAAGGTCTTAGAAGGTTTTAGAAGATCTTAGATGGTTGTAGAAAGTACTTAGAGACTTAGATATATTAAAAAGTTTCTAAAAAAAGATCTTAGGCTTGCTTCACCTCCAAGCATCAAAAAAACTCCTCAAAGAGCTTCTTTTTATCTAATATATATAAGAGTCAAGATTGAGGATATCCTCAATTTTGACAACGTAATCCTTGTGGCTCAGTTTGGACCTTTTTGTCTTATTCTTGTGCCTTGTCATATCTCTTTGCTTGTGATATAAAATAAACTTCTTTTGTTTTAATTCTTTGAACTTTTAGAGTGTTGTTCTATTTGAGTGGTGTATCTATAGTAAGTTTTTTTTCAATGAAATTATTTTTTTATAAATTTGACTATGCCATGGTGTTTAAAAATATCTAATTAGCCTAAAAATTTTAAAACACCTTCAAATTTTGTTCCAATTATTCCTAATGGCGTCAAAAAGTAATAAAATTATTTAAAAAAAGATCCTTAAAATATATTTTTAAAATTACTAAAAAAATTCTAAAAAATTACTAAATTTTTTTATAATTTATTCTTATATTTTAAATATTTTCTTCACAAAATAAGACTATCATACCACATATTTTTAATTTATTATAGCAACAAAATCAATTTAAATAAACTTATAATTCTATTTTTTATATAAATTATTAAAAATTATTATTTGTTTTCATGCTTTTATTATCTATCATTTATAAGTTTTAAAAAGTAATACATATAAATAAAAGAATATTTTAAATAATATTTTTAAAAATTAAATATAAATTATTATAAAGAAAAAATATTAAATCAATTAGGATAATTATTTCAAAAACTTATTAAGATTTTATTTTTATAAGTTTTTATTTAGAAATTTTTTTATAACTTATAGAACCTTCTAAATTCTAATCAATATTTAAAAAATCATATAAATCTTATAATTTAATATTTTCTTATCTTAATAATATTAAATTACTATTTTTAGTAAATCCATCAATTAAAACATATTGATAGGATTCACAATCTTTAAAAGTCCAAATATCTAATCCGTATTTAAAAAACTTGCTTGAAGCTTCTTAAAGAAGATATTATATATCTAACATGTTTCTACCTATTTCTACTTACTTCTATTTATCTAAGTAATATAGATGTTCATTACAATTAGTAGTTATTTCACCAATATTTATTATTTAAATTGAAACAATTGCTATAGAAATCTATTTTTTTAAGCTCTATAAAATATTAAACCATATGTTATCTTTTAAAACTATCATCATCAAACTCTTTACAAGAGTAAAATCAATAATTTAAAAAACATGTGCTTTATTTCACATATTACAAAATATACATATTTGAATTTAAAATAATTAAATAGAATAAAATATAATATATATTAATTTGAATAGAAACTATATTATTTTTAAGTATATAAAAATATATTAAAATAAAGATGATGAGAGATTCTATAATAATTGACCACCTAAAAAAAATTAAACTTCTTCTATGTTAGATCTCAATAAAAACATCCAAATAACTAATATTTTATACACTATTAAAATAAAAATTACCTTTAAAGTATAACCAATTTTTAGATTTATTTCTAAGAAAATTAAGGATTTCAAAGACAAGAATTGACTCAAAATCACAACTTAATCCAACCTAAAAATCAAAGAAAGAATAAAAAAAATAACAATCAAAATTTTGATGTTAGTAAAAAATTTAATATCAACTAAAATTTGATTAGAAATCAAACAAGAATAAATTACTTTTCTAATGTAATATTATAAAATATTTGTATATTATATATTAATATTAAAGACATAACTCTTTTAAATTCTTATAATTTTTAATATACCAATGTGATTTTTACAAATAAAAATAAAATCATTTATTATTATTTTTTAATAATGAAATAATAAAAGAACAAATGTTGCACTAATAATAAGGGTTCAAAATTACTAAAGCTTATACTTGAACCTAATTTTGAATTATCTATTATTTTTAAAGAATCACCAAATTTAATAAAAATTTAAAAAAGCTAAAAATTAAAAAACTAAAAAAATTATACTTTATCTATCATTAAATCAACTTTCTTTAGAAGATGTAATAATAGAGATATAAGAAATAGAGGATTACAATAAAATTTATTAACTTGTAAAGCGTCCAAAGATAATGATTATAATTATTTGGCTACAAAATCTTTGTTTTTTTAGAGCAATTAATCTTATAAAAAAATATGGCTTAAGATCACAACTTTGTACATCTTCATAGTATAATTCACTTAAGTTGCTATTATAGTGAAGAAAGAGTTTAAAAAAAAAAACCATTGTTATTTGCAATCAATAAAAATTGGTCATGAGGGCCAAATTCCACTCAAATTGCTATTAAAAAAATGCCCTATAAAAAATAATATTAAAATCTTTAAATAATTTATTATTAATATATTAATAGTTAAAAATAAAATTATCAATAAAATTATTTTTTTAACATTAGAAAATATAAATTTAAAAATAATATGATTTTTTACTTATACATAATATATCCAATCAATATAGAATCACTTCTTTTTTACTAAGTTGCTAATTTGGAAGATAAGGAGAGACATACATCTTTATATTCTATATTTTGTATCTTGCTTAAGTATTAAATACCTATTCTATATTTATTATTTAAAATTTTAAAACATAATCAAATTAAAATAGTGTGGTTATAAAATCTATTGTTTTTAGAAAAAAATATAAAACCATCTTTTAATATAAGTGATTTAAAATATGTGGTGAAAGTAGAGACAATTGGATATATGCATCTTTTGTTAAGTTTAAAAGAATCTTAAATTAATCTTGGTATAATTAGATAATTTGGTCCTATCTTTTATATATATATATATATATATATATATATATATATAAATATAAATTATTACTTGGTTATAAAAAAATCTAAAAGATGATACTTAACATGTTATTTAATTAATTAAAAGAAATATTAAGTAGACACCATTTTTTTATTATATAGATATCTCCCTCCTCTATGCCATGTATTTCCACATATATGTAATAAAATTTTTATTCATACTACAAAATTTTAGGATAAATTTATATTAAAATATCTGTGTATAGTGGCTTATGGTTTTTTTTTGGATTAAATTTAATATATTTTTATAATATATTTCATATAATTTTCTTATTTATTTTAAAAATATTATTAATTTTATTTTAAAAATATTTTATTATAAACTAATTCTAAAATATTTTAATATAAATAAAAAATTTAATATCTATATGTAGAGGTGCATTGTCATATTATGTGTTGTCTTATTAAAGAATGCACCAAGCACTTAGCTATGGAAGATAAACTTGAATTTTGTAACTAATCAAGAACCTAACAATCCTAATAAAATCCTAAATAAATCCCAATTGAATCCTTTAAAATCTTAATCAAATCCTAAAATAATCTTAAGGATATCCTAAAAGATTCATAAAGAAAGCCTAAAAACATCTTGAAGAAACCATAAAGAAATCTTAAAGAAATCCTAAAGAGAAAAATAAAAATAAAATAAAAATAAAAATAAAAATAAATCACAAAATAACCTTAAAGAATTCCAAAGAATCCCTAAAGAAATCATAAAAAATCTTTAAAAATCCTAAAGAAATTCTAAAGAAATCATAAAGAAATACTAAAGAAATCCTAAAGAAACCTTATAAAAATCCTAACCAAATCCTATCCAATCCTAAAGAAATCTCAAATAAATCCTAATTAAATTTTTACCAAATCATAAATAAATTCTAATAAAGTTTTAATCAAATCTTAATTAAATCTTAATTAAATCTTAATCAAATTCCAATCAAATCATAATAAAATTTTAACAAAATCTTAATCAAATTCAAATTAAATCCTAATAAAATCCTAATAAAATCCTAATAAAATCTTTAAAAAATTCTAATAATATCCTAATCAAATCTTAACAATCTTAATAAAATCTTAAAGATATCTTAAATAAATCATAAATAATTTTTAACCAATCTTAATGAAATCCTAAAAAAATCCTAAGTAAATCCTATCAATTTCAAATCAAATCTTAACCAAATTTAATAAAGTCCTAAAGAAATCCTAAATAAATTCTAATAATATCCTAATAAAATCCTAGGTAAATCTTAACACAATCTTAATAAAATTGTATGGAAGAATTAAAACCCCAATAATTATTACATTAACTATCAATCTTTATTCAAAATTTTTACACTTCTTAATCTACTAGCTAAAAACAAGCATATTAAATTTGAAGAGATTTGAATTTACAAATTGGGCAGAAAAAAACTCCTAATTTGTTCAAGTGTTGACCATCCTCCTTCTCCAATCTTAATGTCAATCTTCCAACATCAATAGATCCATTTTATACCATTCACATGTTCAAAAAATTTATAAAAATATTAAAAATTAAGCCAACTATCAGCTCAATAAAGAACCATTCTAATCTAATTGGCAAATTGCTCAAAATCACAAAAACCTTCACTAACCCTCAAAATTTGATTTCCAAGATTCTAACCCATTTAAAATCCAATAATCTTTGATCTAACTATTTGATTAAGCTAAAATTCACAATAAATATTTAACACAATTCTATTCACAAATCTACAAATTTTTACTTGTAGATCTGCTACAAAATTCATAAAATTTTCCAAAATGTAAACCCACTTTATTTTTCAATAACCAGAGTTATCCAAATAAAACCTTAACTTTGCATAGTTCTCACAAAGTCATTACAAGTTCAAAAATCTTGAAATTAATGTTTAAAAAAATTCTATCAAGTTTGCTTTCAAACTCCACTCTCAAATCAACAAAAGAACCTCCTATTTGTTGTAGGCACATGGTTTTGTGCACTGGAGTCTGGTTTTGATCTTAGTTTACAACCACCCTTCTCCAAGTATCAATCCAAGATTTTTTTAGGTAAGTTATGTTAGAAACTATTAATTTTTTTGATCTAAAGATGCTTATAGTATTATTTTTGCTAATCTATCTTATTTTATCTTGATTATGGCCCTACAAAGTAAGTAAAAGCTTTTTTCACAAAAAGATAATATTAACTGTAAATATTTTTACTACCTCTCTATCTTTTATTTCTATTTTTTAAAATAATTTTGTTATTAAGCCTTCTATTAAGTTCCTCTATAACATATTTTTTCTTTTGCTCTTTTATCCTATAACCATGTTATAATACAACAATGCCAAATTATATTAAATATCTAGTATATTAGTACAAATATGGTATTAGTTAATGCACATAAGAGCCATCTAAGAATCTTACAAATACGTCAGAGCTTGTTTTTGCTTTTCATCAACAACATCTATTAAAACCAAGGACAACCTATTTATAATGCAATGGCATAAATCAAACAGAAACAAGTTCAAAGATCAATTGTAATTTGGCAAATCTTGAACTTCATCAACTTATGAAGCAATTTGATTGCTCCTTGTAGAATTTATTATTTAGAAGAGGGGATAATGTAATGAATATCTATTAATCATCTTGTTTCCTTATGCTAGGCATTTTGAGATAAAAAATTTATATTCTTTAGTTCCTATTTATTTATTATTTTTTAAAGCTAATATACCATATTTGTACACTTTCGCACATTTTTTAATCTCACCTCTATTGAATCTAAAATGATGCTTGAATATGCATCTAGATGCATTAGTTGTATATAATGATATATTGTGATCTAAATAGTTATAAGTCCAATTAATGCTTGAAGTCACATAAAAACAATCTTCATTACTATTGGTCCTTTATTGTTGGTAATTTCCAATCCAAAATATCTTGTGGTGCCAAATTTGAAACATGAGGGATGAAATCTTATAAAATCTTGTACAAAATGAGATTATTATCACTTCTATTTGGCTAAGAGTATTTTTGTTAAAAATATCTCATTGAAAAATAAACTTTTTTAAAGAATATATATTAAAAATATATATTAAAAATTAAAAATAGATAAAAAAGATATACTTTTATTTTACTTTAATCTAAAGTTTTTTATTAATATATATTTTTAGAATAAAATTTTTATAAGATTTTATAGAATAATTTCTTATTTTATATTTTTTGAATGCTTATAATATTATTATCTTAACATTAATCTAGTTTTAAAATAATCTTCTAAATATATATATATATATATATATATATATTTTATAAATTACAATGATAAAATATTATCATATATTTTTATCTGTATTGTCAAATTGTATTGTCAAAGCGTAAGATGTAGTGCTATTATGTATGTTTTAAACATGAGCACCACAAATTAGACAACCATACATCTCAATTATTTACATATTTATATGTTAGCAATTAGCAATGTGTAGTATAATCACTTTAACCATATGTGTAAAGCTATAAAAAATTATTTTAAAATCCCCAAATAATTAACATATATTTGGATGTATGTGTATGTATATATATATATATATATATATATATATGATCTGATCTATAAATCTATTAATGATACTAAATCCTTCAATTTATTATATTTTTCAACTTTTTAAATATATTTTTAATTTTTATGCAATATAGCTATTACAATAAACTAAAAGAAACTTTTGGATCCTTTTGCCATACTGTTGAATAAACCACATAAATCCATAAGTGCATCTCACCAATTCAGTCCACAAACAAACAAAAACAAAAAGCACAAAAAACTGTTCTACAATCTGGATCGAATGATTTGTGTGAACCAGTAAGCTAGATTATGTGCGAGGTTCATAAGGTCCCATCTCTCCTGTTCCAAATTCGGCACCACAAGACATTTTGTGCTGGAGATTGCCAACAATGAAGGGCCAACAGTAATGAAGATTGTTTGCGTGTGAGTTCAAGCCTTGGTTGGGTCGGTAACTGACCAGATCACAGCATTCCATCAGATACAACTGATGGGTTCAGATGCACATTTAAGCGCCGTTTTGGATTCAGCGGAGGTGAGATTGCAAAATGTGTGAAGATGCACGAATATGGTGAACTATCTCGGGTGAATAATAAGTAAATAAGAACTGAAGAATGCAGATTCCCTATCCCAAAATGCCCAGCACGAGGAAGCATTCCGACGGGTGATATGAGCTATTCGTGTGCAGCCGATCGAAAGTCCACTGCGGCTAACCATCCGAAGCAACAGAGATGCAGATGCCAATGTCTCCTTAGATTCATCCCCCTCATTGGAATGCGACCAGGGAACAAGCCTGGAGTATTCCAATCAATCCAGCACGAAGGTGAGACGACTCTAATGACACGATCGAAGTCGCGGAATGAAGATTACAATGCAATTTTATTTTTCTCTCTAAATAACAGTATGTACATTTTGCGTTGCCGCATGAAATTGCAATCGGTGGTTCAAAAATCTGCCGCAGTGATACATTTCGGCGTGACGGAACATGGAGATGCCAAGACCATCGCTCGTGAGCCTCGACAAGAGCTGCATTGCTTCTGGGTCGTTGCGGGATGAGACCGAATCGCTCTCGCTAGCTCTGAGCTTAGAAGGGGATGGCGCCCGAGACTCGAGGGTACACGACGCGGTTGGGGTGGTGCAGCAGACGCCGCGCCTTCTGTTTCCTGAAGCAGTACAATGCAGCGCCCAGCGGCCACTCCACCACGGCGGTGACCAGAAACGCCACCACTCCCAGCGTCGGGCCTACGATCTTGCACCGACACGGGTTCTGGCGCGTTCCACACTGCACACACAACGGAATCGCCATCTCTCTCTCTGTCTCTCTCACTCGGAAACCTAATCGCTCCTGCTCGCTTCCTCCTCTCGATCGCTACCTCCAATTCCAAAAACTTAGGCCCACTTCAGAATGGTCGAAGAATGCGCAACAGCTGCTCTGTAAAACCACGATTGCATGAGACGATTGAAGGCTTCGCTGATGATCAGTCCCTCGAAACTGCTGGTTTATGTATCGAGACCATGAGCGCAGCCAGAGCGACACCTGGCGCTTCCACCTGTCAGCGGTGCGCTGTGATCCATCGGAATCACGACCCATTCATTCCCTGCACCGTCGGCCACACGTGTCGCCTTGATCGTGTACGATTTCGTCGATGTGGCTTGGTTTATATTCCACCCTGTAATTGAGCTCACCTGGTAGTAAGACCCATTGCGTTGATTTCCCACCTAGGTTGGGATTGTTTACCAAATACAGAAGTGTTAAATAGTCCACAAAAATTACCACTAAATTCAGGAATAAGTAGTGTCAGGTCTTTTCCTTCACTCTAAAAATCATTCCAATGCATTCTTACAAAATTGTGGAATAGTTTCTTTTTGCAGCTGTCAATTGACAGGTTTCAAAGGCAATTGGCCCATTTTTTTTTATTCAGACCATATCGTCGGTAGAATGTGGTGTCAATTGCCATAGCTAAAGCATTTTAATATTTGCAAAATGGATTATCTCATCTATCAGATATGAAGTATGAAGAAGAGTCAATTTGTCTTTTAAGTGCTTCAAACTGTGCTTGACATTTAAAAGAACACACATGTTTGATATTATTTTTGTAAGATTTGTCAATGGAATTGCCACAATGTTATAGTCTCCAAAATATCACCATACCAATGAAGGTCTTAAAGCACTTTGAATGCCTTTTATGAAGATTGGAGACTTATGATTTAGAATAATTTTTATATTTTTGTGATTTCATTTTTCTTTGGTCTTTGATGTAATATAAGTAAATAGAAGTAATTAGAAGTAAGTAGAAACATATTGAAAGGATAATATCTTTGTTAAGAAGTTACGAGGAAGTTTTTAGATTTTTATAGATATGCCATGTGGCTATCAAAACTTGTACCATAAATTTTTTACCTTTAGGAAGTTGCATTGGAAGCAACCTACAACTTGAAGCTTGGGCCATAAGCCTTGCAATCCTTAGGAAGCTTGTATAAGACCTTCTTTATAGCTAGTATATATAGAGGTAAGACAAAAGCCATCCTCAATCTTGTCAACACCTTTCTTGTGTTCCAATCTTAGTTTAAAACTCCTTAGTTTCTTTGTATTTGGTAATAGCCATGTTAGTTCTTTTTAATCCTATAACTATCTCTTCTTTTCTTACTTTCTTCTTTCTTTAGTAATACATGGATATTTTATCTTTTGGATTCTATTGTAATTCATATCCTTGATATAAGATGGCCTCAATTAAGATTTACTTATAATTTGTGGTATGAAGTAAAAAAGTACATTTAGTAAGAAATAAAGAAGAAAAAAAGAAAAAAAGAAAAAAAATGAAATAGAAACAACCAAAGAAATACACATTTCAAAACAAGATACAATTTGTCTATTAAATTTTTATCTCGTAAATAGATAAAAAAAATAAAAAAATAAAAAATAAAAAATAAAAATTTATATAAATAATTCTTTTATCTTTTTAATAATATAAAAAAATAAAAAAATAAAAAAAATAATAAAAAATTACAATAAATTAAAAATATGATATAAATAATAGAAAAATTAAGCAATTGGAATTTATCTCAAGAATAACTTGATTATGTGATCAAAGGTTTGAGCCTTACCAAGGCTCACAATTAGTGTGTTGGATGTCTTAAAGGAGCCATAAGACCTTAGTCTTATCTTCTTAACTACTTTATAAGTGCTACAATTCATATGTGACATATGCACCAAATTTCTTATTAACTATTGATTACTCTAATTTGTCATGGACATACAATGGACGAAGGTTTTAGAAGATTCTATTTAGTCCTAAAAGATTCTAAATGGTTTTGAGAAGGCCCTAATAGGTCGTAGTAGGTTCCAATAAAGTTTTTAAAAGTTTTTAAAGGTTTTAGAAGGTACTATGAGATCTTAGATGGTTGTAGAAGGTTCTTGGAGGCTTAGATATTTTAAAAAGTTACTAAAAAAAGATCTTGGGCTTGCTTCACCTCCAAGTATTGAGGAAACTCCTCAAAAAAATTTCTTACACCTAATATATATAAGAGTCCAAGTTGAAGGGATCTTTAGTCTCAACAATGTAATCCTTAAGACTTAGCTTGGACCTTCTCGTCTTGTTCTTGTATCTTCTTATAGCTTCTTGCTTATAATATAAAATAAACCTCTTTTGTTTTAGTTCTTTAAACTTTTGGAGTCTTGTTTTACTGGAGTGGTATATTTGTAATAATTTGTTGAAGTTGACATAATATAATATTAGATTTTGGTCTTTTTGAATAGAGAGCAAATTATTCTTCTTCTTTGAAGTACTATAATTCTTTAGAGACTACAGATTATCTTCTTCTAAACTAATATTATTATTGATTTTTTTTAATTTTTTTTTTCTAATTTTATTTGTATAGCAAAAATTGAGAGGTTCAATATGGCGGATTTCAAAGAAGTCAAATTGGATTCAATAATAAATACTATCACAAGTCATCCTAAGAACTCCACGACGAAGGTCTAAAATGTATGTATTTGAGATGGAAATTCAATATCAACAATAAAGAATTAAGAATTAATCTCTTAAAAAATTTTCATAGAACTCATTCAAAGTTTTGTAGCTTTGTAAATCAAGTACAACTTATTACTTTAATCCAACCTCAGCAGTATTCTAGAGAAGCATCTCATATTGATCTATTTGGAACTTTGCTTTCAAGTCAATCTTTATCTTAATTTACTCCATTGTTAAGAAAAATTCTCATATATTATATAACTTTGAAATATTTTTGGCAATATTTGTAGAAGCTTTTGGATAATATAATAAGATTTGTTTGATCATGATTAAAATCCAAGCTCTTTAATAGAGAATATATTTTATATCTGTTTATGCTTCAAAATTTTAGCAATTAGCATATAATATCAATTGGGGTGAAGACGTGTTGATAAACTAGTTTTATTAGAGATTAGAAGATAATATAAAAGATCTATTATTGTCTATGTTTGATCATCAAATTCTTAATGAAGCTATTAGTCAAATTATAAAGTACGTTAATTAGCTATTTTAACATTGGCAAGATAAATGTCCATTGTTTGTACCACATCTTTATACCAATTACTTGATATCTTCTACATCTTTGAATTCTAGCAAATATTTTGAAATAGAAGATATACAGATTGGTGTAGTTTGCTTCAAATTTCTTTTTGAACAAAAAAAAAATATTGAAAAAAACACAATTTGTGTTTATATTGTTGAGAATCTAGTGTCAAAGATACAAGAATACAAAATAAGAGACTTGAATTGGAAACAAGGTTTCAGGAAGAAATCAATAAGAATTTGAATTGATCGGATGAGTACACAAACAATACCAAGAAATGTAAGGTAGAAACTCCAAGAGATGCATTATTAAGACTAAAGAACTCTTTAGCCTCAACTCTTATATATATATCCTTGTCTAAGACTCTTCTTGAGTGGCTTCCATCAAACTAAGAAGCTTTTTGAGCACCTTCTACCAATTGGAAAGCTTCTTGAGCTTCTTCTACCAACTTGGAAGCTTCTTGAGTTCCTTCTACTAACTAGGAAGCTTTTCAACCAACTTTCATTTATTCAAGAATTTTTAGAATATTTTAGAAGATTTTTAGAACTTTCAAAGTGTATGTCCTTAACATCACCTCTTTTTCTAACAACAAGTTCCAAGAAAAGCTCAATCTTTCTACATACATAAAAAA
This sequence comes from Physcomitrellopsis africana, assembly GCA_036785485.1. NCBI lineage: Eukaryota > Viridiplantae > Streptophyta > Bryopsida > Funariales > Funariaceae > Physcomitrellopsis > Physcomitrellopsis africana. The sequence continues at coordinate 5,220 of JAWRVF010001886.1, read as the reverse complement.
TTAAGAATACACTACACTAATAAAGCTATATATTTTATTTTCTATTCTTAGAAAATAGATTCTATTGGTCCTCAAAGAAATCACCTATAGCCTTGAGCTACTACCTCTATTGTTGAAATATACCATTCAAGGATTTGATCTTCATTGTGGTCTTCAAAACACCTTCCAAACAAGATCTTAAGACTAAAAAAATTCACCTTTCCAAGCTTAAGCAATATTACTAAAGCTTGAGCATTGGAATCGAGACTTACATAGTTGGATCTTATTCCTTATGGCTCCAACCAAGGTCATACTTGGTGCTGAATATATTGTCCTTATTTTGTTCAATTAAAAGATATAAAAATTGTATTGATTTGTTCAAAGCTTACATAGTAAATGAATCTTCTGAATCTTGTTTTCTCAATGCTTGAAGGTTTGACATAGTGACTAATTTGCTTCTACCACTCTATTCTATCTTAGAATAGATGATTTCATACTGATGAAGGCTTTAGTTTAACTCTCTCCCTTTTATGAGTATTCCTTGAATCCAATCTTTACTAATAAGTTATCATTGAACATGTTTGGATTTATAGAAATAAAATCAATAAAATTCCTATACATTTTGAGGCACATTGGGAAGATTTTTGGCTAATTTTCATGTGCGCTTATTAATATCATAGCCCCGCCAATGAGCAAGATATTTTAATTTATTCCATCTTCACCGTGAATCAAATATCTTTTCAATCTTGTATTCTTTAAAGTCTTTAATTTTGATACTAGGTGGTAATTATTGTATTCTTTTCAAAATATGTGACTCTCTATAAGGTTTTAAAAGAGAGACATAAAAAATTGGATATACATTCATAGAAGATGGTAATTCCAAGCAATATGCCACTCGATTAATTTGCTTTTGGATAGAAATTGGTCCCAACCTTCAATAGTCCAACTTATTGCATGGTTGCTTGGTCTTGATGTTCCATCAAAGAAGCCATACCTTATTTCCAATATAAAAAAAAAGTAGTTGATTTGTGAATTTATCTACAGATGCCTTGTAAGCATCTTCAGCTACTTGTAATTGAAGCTTCAAGATTGTTTGGTGTTGCGATAGATGCTTTATAAATCCTTCAACTATTGAATTGTTATTTTTTGGTGTATTCCATAGATCAAGCTTTCAATGATATCCATAATTAAAATAAAATGATGTTTGTTGAGTTGAAATATGAATAATATTATTATATATAAACTCTATTAATATTTGATATAAGATCCAATTGTCTTGTTGATAGTTAATATTACATCATAAATACTACTTAAAAATTTGGTTAACTTATTTTGTTTGGCCGTCAATTTCAAGATGGAAAGCCAAAGAAAGTTTAATATCCACCTTCAATATTTCAAATGACATTTCTAAAATTTACATATGAATTGGGATCCTCAATCAAATACAATATCATTTGGTAGGCCATGATATTGATATATATTATCAAGAATAAGCCTTGTCATTTCTTCACTAAACATAATATTCTTGCAAAGAATAAAATGAGCCATCTTTATAAGTCAATCAACTACTACAAGGATGCTGTCTAATAAATTGGATGGCGGTAGACCTATAGTAAAATCCATCGAGATAGGAGACCATAATTATGAGCCAAAAAGCTCACGACAGGGCTTTTTATGTTTTTATTTGATTGAATTAAAAAAATTAGTGTTTTTAGATTTTTTATGATTTTTTTTTATTATTAGTATTTGTAGTATTATTATCTAAGTGTCTTCTAAATAATACACCATTAGTATTATAGATAAATGAAAAAGATAAAAGAACCAAGATAAAAATAAAAAATAAAAGATAAATAATAAAAAATAAAATATAAAAGATTAAAATAATAATGACAAGTAAAAAGATAAAATATAAAAGATAAAAGATAAATATAAAAGTAAAAAAAAAAGAAAAAGAAAAGTTAAAAGTATAAATTTTAATTGGTGATAAAAGTGAAATAAAAAAATAAAAAATAAAATGGAAGACTTCTAAGTAAAAGTAAAAAATAAAGAAGTAAGATAATAAAAGAAAATTAATTCAAGAAGTATTTGATAATAAGTATTAAGATTATTCAATAATGTAATCGAAGGAAATTACAAGCAACTATGCAAAAAAAATGAAAACATAACCAAGTGATGCTTCTGATCTAAGGAATCGATCCTCCTTCACTAAAATAGCTGCTGTTGCCTTGTCCTAGATTAGATTCAAATGTGCTTAGATTTTCTAAAAAGGTAACTTCAAGCTCTATTACCAGCCAAAAATTCAACTATAAATTCACTTTGGTTTGAAAGATGTCACTCCTTAAAGTTGGTGCTCTAAATTTTTCCAATAGCAAATCTCCCTTCACTAAAATAGCCGCCACCGCATTGTCTTTGATTGCCCATAAATAAACTTTAGCTTTTCAAAAACCAAACTTCAAAGTGCTTCTTCTCTAATAAGTTTTACCTTAAAACTTTTCTTGACGCTCCAAATCTTGTCCTCCAAAGTCACAACTTCAAGTCGAAGGGGCAGTAGACACCCTATCACTAAAATGGCTACCACCACCTTATCTTTAATTGTTTATGAATAAGCCTTAGCTTCTCAAAAATCAAACATTGGAGCGCTTCTTTTCCAATAAGTTTCACCTCCAAACTCTTCTTGACACTCCAGATCTCGTCCTCCAAAGTCACAACTTCAAGTCAAAGGGGTTACAAAAATGGCTGCCATTGCCTTATCCTTAATTCAAATGGCATGTGCAATATGTTTTTTGAAAGCAAACAAAAAGTCCTACCACTTTTTAAAAATTCAAGTCTTAATTCTACTCTTACTAGAAGTTATGTACAAATGAAATACAAACCAACTTAGGAAAAAAGAATCTACACTTCATGAAGAAAATTTTCAAGGGCTTCGCCACAAAAAGATGAGAGAGAGCAAGAGTGGCCACCTAAGCTCCTTTTAACCAAGAGCAAGGTGGCCTAGGGATGGCGGCCATATCCCCACCTTTAAATTACAAATCCCTAATCAAGATCAAGGGCCCAAAATGACGTTAAGCCTAAGTCCGATTTTAGGACTGAATTTATCTATAACTAAAAATAAACTATCATTTTAGCAAAACTAATAACACCAATGTATTTAAAACATAATTTTATTCTAGGACTGACTACTCATATATCCAAATCTAAGTTCAAAAGCATAATTCTAATCAATTTATTAATTATAACTTTTGACTATTGTAATTTACTAAAATACTTCAAGAAACTTTTACTAATACCTTCTAATCTAACTTAGATGAACAATAATAATCTAAATAAATTCATAGTATTTTCTTCAATTAGATGTATTTTAATATGGTGATTAAAATCACCAATTATTAAATAATTTTGACTTACAACAATTAGAAGCTCGTAATTCTAAAAAATTATCAAAATTCATAGAATTTTAATTTTTATAATTTTATTACTTTTTAATAATAGATTAAACTAGTATAATTGATCTTAGCTTTAGATGATCATTTTATTATTAAATTTAGATAATTTATTATATTTTTATTTAATTTTTCTATTAATATATTGAGTTTATTTTTTAGAATAGTAATAATACCTATCTGGCAAGAATAATCCATTTAATAAGGATTTTTGCCACCAACAAATATTAATTAGTCTAATTTTATCTTAATTATTAATTTTTCATTGTTTTTGGATAAAAACAAAGAACTGAGGTATTTTAATGGCTTACAATGATCATCTTGGAATAGGCAAGGATTGTAAGAGTCTATAAGGGCAATGTCAAGGATTTTTGGACCTTAAACAAATGTCACAAGAAAGTACAAAGTCCTTTATTGTCTTCCATATTTGAGGCCATAAAAAATCTTCGAAAGTAAGTTCCAAGGTCTTATTAAATCTAAAGTGACTTATAGTTGGAAAGTCATGGCAAGATTGAAGAACACATAGTCATGTTGATCCTTTTGAGATATACAAATATTCTTCAAAGTATAAAAGATCTTCTACAAGCTTGAATTTGTCAACATTTTTTTTCAAGTGATGCTTGACATTAAGGACTAAAGCATCAATAATAGTTGTAGTACACATCTCATTGAGAAAATTAGAATCAATAGGTGCTAATGTAATGATAGCACAAAGGCAAAATTGCTCTAGTTTCAACAAAGCTGCATATTATTAATCAAATGTTGCCTCTCCTATCTTTAATATAAGATATAATCTCATCAATAAAGCATCAGACAATCCTTGTTGCTTCTTAGATTGATAAATAATAACAAAGTTAAATTGAAATAACAACATATTCCATTGAGCTTAGCAACAATTAAGAATCCAAGCTGATATAAAATATTCCAAGTTCTTATGATCTATATATATAATCACAAGATGCATTGCTCTTTCAAAAAAATGACGCCATTTTAAAAAAGAATCTATTATAAAAAAAAGTTCTTTATTATGGATTTTATAATTAATTTTGATAGGAGAGAATTTTTGAGAATAAAATGTAACAAAATAGAATTTATTGTCTATATTCATTTGTAAAAATACGACCCCTAGTGTAAAATTTGAAACATCAATCTCCATATAGAATGCCTTTATAAAGTCTAAATGTACCAAAATTGGGACTATAATAAATATTGTCTTGAGATCTTGGAATGCCTTCTCCACTTGAGGCCCCCATTCTAACTTATTCTTATATGTCAATTGAATAAGAGGGGCAACAACTTGAGAGTAATTTTTGATGAAGATCCGATAGAAGTTAGGAAATCCAAAAAAATATTGTATGTCTCTCATAGCCTTTGGAATATTCTATTATATAACTGCCTCTATCTTCTTGAGATCCATCATTAAATTCTTAGTAGATATAATATATGCCAAAAAATTCCATCTAAGATTGATAAAATATGCTTTAATTTGATTTGGCATATAAACTTGCATCTCGCAGTTTTTGTAATACTAACTTGACATGTCTCTTGTGTTCTTCTAGATTTTTTAAGTAAATCAAAAAATCATCAAGATAGATCACTACAAACTTGTCCAAGTACTTTGAAAAGATGTCATTCATTAAATGCTAAAAGATAGCAGATGCATTTGTTAGTCTAAAAGGCATGACATTATATTCAAAATATCAATATCTTGTCCAAAATACGGTCTTTTATTCATCTCTCTCCTTGATCCATATTAGATTGTATGTTCCACAAAGATCTATCTTAGTATAGATCTTGGCTT
>JAWRVF010001885.1:0-36200 GCA_036785485.1 Physcomitrellopsis africana | reverse complement strand
GTGAGTGCTAGAGGTTATTTTAGAAAATATTATAAGGAGAGGATTTATTATAGCCACTTAGTTAGTAAATTAAGATGGCTATTTGTTTTGTTCCTACCTTATTTATATCCTAGAATAGACTCTTTTGTAATTAGAAGAAAAGTAAAGGTTGTTTTACCTTTCTAGTTGACTTTTGACATAGAATGGACCTTGTGAGGGGTAAGAAAGAAGAGCATGGGGTGAATAAGGCCCATCTAATAGGATTTGGCTGCCCATGTGGGCGTCTCATAGTCTAATATGGAAAGAAAGGGAGATATACTCCTCTTGCTAGACCGAGAGAAGAGAGAGTTTTTGAGTGGTGATCTTTGGAGAGAGATAGCTCCAAGGAGATAGAAGTGTTTGTAGTGAAAATTGGTGGGTGTGTTTTTCAAGTTGTGACAATTCTAGAACCTACTCAATTGCTTGTTTTGGAGTTGTGAGCAAATAATTATGCTTGTTTTAGTAGAGTGAGGTTTGCTGCCACCCAATGAAGAGGGGCAGAAACTTTGAGCTGCTACTGCAAGTTTGATTTCGACTCTTTCTTAGTGAAACTTATACAAAGTTTGGAAAATTGTGTTAGCTTTCTATCAAGTCATCTCTTGTAGCATTTGGAGTTGGAGAGCAAAAGTTGTGAGCTTGAGAGTGGGAAAGGGTTTGCTGCCACCCGACGAAGAGGGGCAGAAACTTTGTTCAACCACCCAAGTCGGACATTCTCTTCAATCCTTTTGATATTTTAGGTGCCTATAGAAGCTTGTGTAAGCCTTCCACAAAAACAAAAATCAATACATTTGGAGCTTTGATGAAAGTTTTATGAGCCGTGAAGTGTCAAAGAGGGAAAATTGTTGCTAGGGTTTGAAGAGTAGAATCGACTAGCTACAAAAACTTGAGTTTGAGAGGCATGCATGCAAAATTTTAGGACAAGCTAGATGATAGAGTGAGATTTCTAAAAAGCTATTGCATGTCCAATTTGGAGAAGGGAAGTGATCACAACAAAGGCTGAAGTGAAGAGGAGCTTTGCTGCCTTTGCATTTGCTTGGAAATTTTAGCGCCTACTTCTTTTAGCCATAACTTTTAAATGGTAAGTCATCTATTTGTGAAATTTTGATATGTTTTACAATGGATTATTGGCTTTCCAAAGGCTATAAGCACGCTTGATTCGACCTTTGGATGAATTTTTAGTGATTTATTTAGTTTTAGCTTATTGTATAACTTGTATTCCTCATATGCGGTTGTATTTTGAGGTATACTTGAATACATACATACTTTGCTTATACTTTTTATATAAGTATATATACTTGTATTTATACAAGTATATATACTTGTATTTATACAAGTATTCTATAAGTATTCTACAAGTATTATACATAATATTTGTACAAGTATTTGTACAAGTATTATACCAAGGATTTATACAAGTATTTGTACAAGTATTTGTATAAGTATTATTCAAGTATTTATACTTTATATTTGTACAAGACTTGCATAAGTATAATACAAGTATAATTTGAAAGCTTGAACAAATATTCTACAAGTATAGAAGATACTTGCACGGCTTCCTCTCATGTTCCCTGCTAGTTCTAGTAGCAGCTAGGAACCCGGCGTTTTTCCAAGGCAAATTCTCTCTATTCGACTACGTTTATTTTGTTCAAAAGTTAAGGAGATGCAAATTTTGAGTATCAAAGAACAATTCTTTAAAACTGTAGCAATGACCTTCGAAAGTATTAAAATCAACATTGACTGTTGATTCAACTTTTCTCAAGCAAATTTAGTCAAGTATGTCCTCAGACCTTCTTGTTCATGATATCAAGAATAATTCTTCCAAGTCTCATGATGCTTCTAAATTCAAGTTCAAGAACAATCTACTATATTTCGAAGGACGTCTATATGTTCCAAAAGGAGAAGCACGTTTACGTGTTCTTCAAGCACATCATGATTTTCTAGCGGCAGGACATTTTGGATACAACAAGACTTTGGAACTTATATCAAGAGATTTTTGGTGGTTTCAAATGTGGAAGGCAGTCAAAGACTTTGTACAATCATGTGATATCTGCTCAAGATCAAAGACTCCTCGTCATCGACCTTTTGGGCTTCTTCAACCATTTCCTATTCCAGAACAACCATGGTCTTCTGTTTCTATGGATTTCATCACAGATCTTCCAAGTTCAAGATCTTATGACTCTATATTTGTGATAGTAGATCAATTCACGAAGATGGCACATTTTGTGCCATGCACAAAATCTATTACAAGTGAAGAAATAGCTAAGCTTTTCATTGATAATATCTATCGCTATCATGAGTTACCTAAGGATATTATATCGGATAGGAGAACTCAATTTGTGTCAAGATTTTGGAGAATCTTTTTCAGGATCTTAAAAGTGGACATAAAGTTATCTTCAGCTTTTCATCTTCAAACTGATGGACAAACAAAGTGCGTGAACCAAGTCTTGGAGTAATATTTAAGGTATACCATCAATTACCAACAAGATGATTGGATAGCTTTTTTGCCATTGGCAGAATTTGCTTATAATGATATGATACATTTTTCTACGTAACAAACACCTTACTTTGCCAATTATGGTTATCACCCACGACTTGATGCTTTTGACTTTTCAAAAGTTGATAATCCAGCAGCAAAAGATTTGACAAATTGTTTGTCAGAGCTACATGCAATAATGAAGGTGCAATTAAAAGAAGCTCAAGAATGACAAAAAACAAATGCAGATGCGTATTGCAAGGAACAACCACATTTCAACGTGGGGGACAAGGTATGGTTACTTTGTCGTAATATCAAGACTACTCGTCCTTGTGATAAGTTGGACTATCGTAGGCTTGGACCTTTTCCTATTTCTGAACAAATCAATCTAGTTGCTTATTGATTATACCTACCGGAGTCCATGAAGATCCATCTTGTATTCCACGTGTCACTATTTAAGCCATACAAGATAGTAGACATACAAGGAAGAAGACAAATACTACCGCCTCTTATAGAAGTGGACAAGAATAAAGAATTCGAGGTTGAAGAGATTTTAGATTCAAGGCGGCACCGAAATTGAATGGAATATCTTATACTTAAGTAACGGATATTTATATTAGCTTAACGACATGAAAGCAATAAAGAATCTTAACAACGTATCAATAAAGTTAATGATTTCATCGACGTATATTTATCAAAAAGCATAAGATAATTACTTAAGAAAATTTTGCTATATCTTTCAAAGGCAATTCTATAGAGGTTTCATCCTACCAGATCATTGTTTGTCATTGGGATTTCATTTGGGCGCTTAAAGAGATGAGGATCACCAATCCCAATCTTCACTAAGAAACTATCATTGAATGATTTATTGCATTCGAGATATTATGATCATCACAACCTTCAAGATTCCATTAGCCAGAGATTTAAGACCCTGCTAGAATGGTTACATGTCCTTCCTCGCATTGATATGTAACAATTGTCGTGACCGTGATGACAAGGCAGCCAAGATAAAAATATTAAAAAATCTCAGATCTATCAAGCATATATGCTGAATAGTGTAGATTATTTAGAAGATATTATAAGGAGAGGATTTATTATAGCCAATTAATTAGTGAATTAAGATGGCTATTTGTTTTGTTCCTACCTTATTTATATCCTAGAATAGACTCTTTTGTAATTAGAAGAAAAGTAAAGGTTGTTTTACCTTTCTTGTTGACTTTTGAGGTAGAATGGACCTCGTGAGGGATAAAAAAGAAGAGCATGGGGTGAATAAGGCCTATCCAATAGGATTTGGCTGCCCATGTGGGCGTCTCATAGTCTAATATGGAAAGAAAGGGAGATATACTCTTCTTGCTAGAGAGAAAGGAGAGGCAATTTTGAATAGTGAACTTTGGAGAGAGATAGCTCGGTGGATATAGAAGCGTTTGTAATGAAAATTGGTAGGTGTGTTCTTCAAGTTGTGAGGATTCTACAACCTACTTACTTGCTTGTTTTGGAGTTGTGAGCAAACAATTATGCTTGTTTTAGTAGAGTAGAGTTTGCTGCCACCTGATGAAGAGGGGCAGAAACTTCGAGCTGCTACTGCAAGTTTGATTTCGACTCTTTCTTAGTGAAATTTATACAAAGTGTGGAAAATTGTGCTAGCTTTCTATCAAGACATCTCTTCTAGCATTTGGAGTTGGAGAGCAAAAGTTGTGAGCTTGAGAGTGGGAAAGGGTTTGCTGCCACCCGATGAAGAGGGGCAGAGACTTTGTTCAACCACCCAAGTCGGGCAGTCTCTTCAATCTTTTTGATATTTTAGGTGCTTATAGTAGCTTGTGTAAGCTTTCCACAAAAACAAAATTCAATACATTTGGAGCTTTGATGAAAGTTTTATGAGCCGTGAAGTGTCAAAGAGGGCAAATTGTTGCTAGGGTTTGAAGAGTAGAATCAACTAGCTACAAAATCTGGAGTTTGAGAGGCATGCATGCAAAATTTTAGAACAAGTTAGATGATGGAGTGAGATTTCTAAAAAGCTATTGCATGTCTAATTTGGAGAAGGGAAGTGATCACAACAAAGGCTGAAGTGAAGAGGAGCTTTGCTGCCTTTGCATTTGCTTGGTAATTTTAGCGCCTATTTCTTTTAGCCATAACTTTTAAATGGTAAGTCATCTATTTGTGAAATTTTGATATGTTTTACAATGAATTATTGGCTTTCCATAGGCTATAAGCACGCTTGATTCGACCTTTGAATGAATTTTTAGTGATTTATTTAGTTTCAGCTTGTTGTATAACTTGTATTCCTCATATGCGGTTGTATTTTGAGGTATACTTGAATACATACATACTTTGCTTATACCTTTTATATAAGTATTTATACTTGTATTTATACAAGTATTCTATAAGTATTCTATAAGTATTATACATAATATTTGTATAAGTATTTGTACAAGTATTATACCAAGGATTTATACAAGTGTTTATATAAGTATTTGTATAAGTATTATTCAAGTATTTATACTTTATATTTGTACAAGACTTGTATAAGTATAATACAAGTATAACTTGAAAGCTTGAAGAAATATTGTGCAAGTATAGAACATACTTGCACGGCTTCCTCTCATGTTCCCTGCAAGTTCTAGTAGCAGCTAGGAACCCGGCGTTTTCCCAAGGCGAATTCTCTCTACCCGACAACGTGTTTGGTATCACAACCTTGGAAGAGACTTTTGATGTTTGGTGATACTTTTAGAGGTAGGAACTACTCCTGATGGTGTTCCTAATATTTTCTTTGAAGGAAGTTATGAAGGCCTCAACAATGATCAAATAACAGGGTGGTCCTCTCGCCCTGGTATGGGACATTATCAATGGCTGAAAAGACGCAATAACTACCTCAAGGAACAAAGATCGTAGTATGGTGAAGACAATTCACGATTTTTACCAACACAAGTATCACCCATTCCTCACGAACTCCGTCCTCAGAAGCGGATAACGCCACGGACATAAGATTTATTCTAATAAATTATCTAAGTAATAATAGACCAATAGAAGTAAGTAAAATAAGTTGATTTGATAGAATAGCTTCCTAGAAGCTTCATAGACGTGAAATCACCTTTATACATGTCTATAGATGATTGATAGGTTAGAAACTTGGTCAACAAGGTAGCCACATGGAGCACATGTTGGTAGCTTGTAGAACAAGCTAGCCATATGTCACACATGTTGGTAGCTTGGGGAACAAGCCAAGTACATGGCGCACATGTGAGAAACTTGTCGTGCAAGTTTGACACGTGTCTTGCAAATTAGACAAGTATATGAGGTCCTATAGAATACCGCCACGTAGCTTTTAATTAGTTAGTATTTATAGAGGTAAGAGTGAAGCCCTCTTCACTCTTGTCAACTCTTTTCCTGATCCTAGTCTAGTTTCAAGAGTCTTCATGTTTCTAGTCTTTGGCAATAGCCATTCTAATTTTCTTTTGAATATAGATACTTTCTTATTCTTATTTTGTGACTTTACTTTGATATAATTTTTATTAGATTATACATCTTTTTCTAATTCATGTCCTTGACAAGTAGTTACAATACAAACAAATCTTTTGTGCAGTTGACTCAACTTTTGCACCATGTACCTTGGTTTCATTTATTTATTTTTATAAAAAAATTCAATAAAAAAAAAGAGAGAGGAAATGGTGCATTTGGTATCATACAAAGTATATGAAACATATACAAAATGACACTTTTCCTTGTCCCTACATTCCATTATTTGCTTATTTGTGCTTGAATATGGTTGTTTTTATGGTTAATGGGTTGGATTCATGCAAATAAACAAACAAATAAATATTTTTTGTGGATATGCCATAAATTTGTGTCTTTTTTTTTTCTATTTTTTTGGTGATAAGGGACAAAATATTCATTTAATTTTAGAAATTTTTTCTTATAAAATATAGAATATTTTGATTATTTATTAAACCTTCCATATACTTGTGTGATTTTCTTTTCTTTTATTTATAGCTAATAGATAATATGAGGAATGAGCTTTTAAGTAATAAAATTTAGGTGCCAATAGCATTCCATTCTTGAATAATCATAGGGATTTGACATATGACACTACTATATGGAATTTGTTCTCATTACAAATATATGGCATTGGAAATGAGATAATAAATAAAAGATATTGTAAACAAAATACATTGGAATTGTTAAATTGATACTTTCCAACAATCTTTTGGCACCTCCCTCTTAAAATCTATGGTCATTCTTTTTATATCTATAATATGTCTCTACAATTAGTTCCCAACACTTAATCCTTTTGAACTTGAATAAATTTTGATGTTATGTCCAACTTGCCTACACCTTCTACATCTAATCTACCATCCTTCTATAATTTAAAACAAGAAAGGATCATGTTGTATAGATGATTGCAATTGATTTGAATTAAGTAAGTTAGGCAGACATCCTATAGTGTATTATTTGATGGGATTATTCAAAGCTCAAAACCTTTGAGATACAAGTTCTATCAAGGTTAATAGTGTTGTAAGTTGTTGATCTAGATACAAGGATAAGAATACTTTATAAAATTTTTAGAAGATTGACAAAATATCTAGAATTTGTTGTTGAAGGATGTGATATGGTAGAAGAGGTAAGGAAGGAGGAGGATCAAGATATCATTGTAGATGAAAGTCATTTACATCTACAACACCATTTATTCTAAGTCTTTTATAAAACCAATGTTTACATGGCAATCTAAGCATTGCTATAAACAATCTAAGCATTGCTATAAACAATCTAGTATAAATTATTTCACTATCATTATGTCCCTCTAATGCAAACACTAATCCATAAACTTTCAATACAACAAACCTTAAGATCTTGTTTATTACTTGGTCATAGAAACTTCCTCTCGGATCAAACCAAATTTGCATCTTTTCTTCTTCAATCTTGGCTTGCAACTCCCTCTCTTGATACTCCGCATACATTGTTATCTTCTTCCGTACATTATGAAAGTCCATTATGGATATTTGTAATCAAACTTTCAATACAACATTCAACTCATGAGGTGTTGATGTTGCTATATTATTGTTGAAGTTCCTTCCAATCTAATTAAAAAACCTATAATGAATGGCTTGCAATAACAATTTTCCAACTTTGGATAAAGGTCACCCAACCATTGATAAAAAAAAACCTTATTTGCAATATGAAAGAATGTTTTGGTTGATATACACATATGTAAAGAAGATTTGCAGCCATAGGAAAAATATGTCATACAGCAGCCATGAGTGCAAGCTCTTTACCAGTCATGATGATTTCATGAACAAGATTATTTATGGACAATGTTGCAATCCTTTCTAATATCCATATATAATCAATTTTTTTTTCCTCTTTTAAAAACACAAAGTAAGATGAAAAGAGTGATGTAATTGACGTCATACCAACAATGTGAAGAAGCGGCATTTAAAATTTGTTGGTTTTGTATGTACAATCAAAGAGGAGGATGTATGGATAATTGCAAGTTAATTTGACTAATAGATAGTAGGCAAAAAGAAATGGGTGATGGTGTTGGTTTTGAGATTATATAAGCAATTGTATTGGAAGTCAGGTTTGTTGATTTTATCTAACAATGCTGCAATAGGTGAATGTCCTTGAAGTAGCTCATGTCTAATGGCTAAGCACTGATAATAAATGTTTGTACTAATGGTAACAATACTAAGATTCAACTGACAAAGAGGTCTAGATGTTTCTGTGAGAAGTTAATGGACTGTTTGTTGCAATCTAACTGAAGTCATCTAATAATGGCATGGATAGACATATCAATAGACGGTGGATGGTTGTGGAAAGAATGTTGAACAATCAGTTTTCAAACACCTATTGCTGTATACTTCCTTGTATACAATGTAAAGAAATAACTACAAAGCCTCATATAAGCTTGTTATTTATAGTACTTCTCTTGTCTACATGGGCACCTTCCTAATTATACTTCAACCACAACCTTCTATTGCCAAGAAAATGACAATTAATAACAGAGTAGCCCTGAGAGTGAGCAAATGAGTACATATTTTTAAACAACTTGACTTAAGAGGAGTATTCACATTCACATGGGGGTTGCATTTTGAAAGGGAGAGATGATATTGGAAGGCCCTAATATATGCATTAAAAAGAACAAAGTAACAAATTAGGTATACAAAAGTAAACAATGTTTGCAACAACCACTGGAGATCTGGGTGGGAGGAGAGGGGGGGACAAAACTCTGACCAGATTTTGGGAGAAGTGTCAATTTAACAACTTTAGAGTGTTGTGCTAAAAATATCCTAAATAAATAAGAATACAAATATACTTTTTATATATCATTGTGTAATTGGATGGATAGGTTAAGAGAGTGTTTGTGAACAAACAAGTGAACTTGTTCTCAATGTGAGCTGCTGTATCTGGCCTTCTGAATAACATCACATTTGAGTTCATCTCTATCATATATATATATTGAAATAATAAAAATTTAAAAATAATATAAATGTATTCAATACTAGTTAGATTGTGTGCAATAGAAGGGAAGTACCATGCTCTATTTTGTATGTATATGCATGTATATATACTTTGTGTTATTGAGGTTGATTACTATATTTTGAATTCTAATTGACTGCTTTTTAGAGGTACTTCATTTTAGAATTTGGAAACATCTCTTATCAACTCCCGTTATTATTCTATGATGATGATGATGATAACAATAATAAGTTTAGCCAATGAGAGGCCTTGTTAATGTTATTTTTTAATATTATAATTATTTTTCTTTCTTGCAAAATTCATCTTCTTTTGTTCTATACATATAAATTAATATTTTTAAATATAAGGTTTAATTTCTGTTTTAGTATTTGTTTGTTTATTTGTGTCCTGTTTAAAACTTGTGTTACTAAGTGCAAAAAATAGTTTAATTAAATTCTGATTAATTTTTAACTTTATGAACATATCTTCTAATTTATTGTAAAATCCAAAAAATATTTTAGTTGGTTATAGATGAAAAAGACATTATAATTGATGCAAAAAGCATAACACTTTGACCCTTTTTAGTCTCAAATATAAAATATTCATTCTCTCATTATATATTTTGACATATGACACAAATCATCCCAATACACACACCCCCCCCCCCCTTTTTGCAAGCAAAAAATAAAAACCAAAAAATAAATAAAATGAAATACAAAAAAAAAAAAAAAAGAAAAGAAAAAAGGACTGATTGATTATTCATTTGTATATCCATCCATCCGAAAGCAGCAAACTTGCCCGATCAGAGAGTCTGAGCCCAAGCACAATCCTATTCCACCCTCACCAATAATCCTAACCCTAATCAAAGAGGAGGATATCCCTAGCCCTAAATGGTGGCAAAAAATGTGGTCATTTCTCTCTCATAATACAAGCCTCTTCTCTCTCACACACTTCAGCATAGCAGTCAGCCACTCAGGTGAGGCATGCTGATTTGCTTATGTGGATAGATAGACAGATATATAAGTATCAAAGAATAAGTACCAACAAATAAATAAGTAAAGATTGTGGGAATCATAGGAATTTGCTCTCAAGCATGTGGAAAGCATGCACAACAGAACACATGGAATGGAATAGTTGCCTCACAAGTGGATTACAAGATTTCTGCTGCTAGGACCAACAGTATATAAATGATATATGCATATAATAAATGAAAACAGTCTCTTCTTGAAAGCATGCAGCTTGAGCTTTGAAAATTTAAGGCATAGTTTAAATTGAATGTTTAATTATTATTATGATTTTTTTATTGCTAGTGACTGCATTCTACAACTGAGTTAAGTAAATGCTATGTTTGAAATGTCATAACTTGAAGATTACACAAACTTTATATGGTTTTGTCAAAAAAAAAGAAAAGAAAAAAAGAATGGGAATTGAGATGGAAAATATATTGCTAGAATTATAACTACTTGAAAAAAAAATGTCAGCAAATTCTTGATTGAAACATTATAAATGAGTCCCTTCCCAATCATTTGACTAGAATACTTAGATTGTGTTAAAAAAAATAAAACAAAATCAAAAACATAAATAAAACAACATAAATAAGGTTGCCTCTTCTAGAGGTAATAGAGTCTCAGTAGCTTCTGTCCTCTTGGCTCATTCATAAATCAATGCATTGAATGTGATGGTGGTATTGGAAAATAATCTTAAAATGAAGAGAAGAAGAAGAAGTTTTTTTAATTTCTTTTCTTTAGATCATGTTTCTTCCAATACATTTTTACAGATAAGGTAAAAAGAAATGTTGACCAACAGAGAACTGAATTCAATATTTTCTACCATTATGATTTATATTCGTTTTAATAGATCATGAGTCATACTTCAGAAACTAAAAATTTAATTTACTAATGCACAAACATGCCAAAAATGCCAACATGAATCAATTTGGGTTATGTTTGATTGGTTTTGTGATATGTATATATATAAATTAAACATTCTTGAGGTATTTTTGCAACATGGTTGATGTGAATAACCTCAAATGTAATAGAAATTTGAAAAGATTGTATTTATGATGTTATAAGATTCTTAGTAAAAAACAATCCCAAACCTGGTTCTTGCATTTACTCAACAAAATGTCGAGAATATATGTATGAATATATATATATATATATATATATATTGTTTCATGAGTACAAGGTATGAAAATTTCCATACATCAATAAAATTGCCTTGTAATACTTTTAAATAAATAGTAATCAGTTTTTGAATATGTACATTTCATTGCATGAATTTGATGCATGATGCACAATCTCTGCAGTTTACATATCTATCAATGTCACATCATTTTAATGTCTTGATCACATTTATGAAAGGAGTAATTATTTGACATGGAATTAAAACCCAATATGTTTTTATATTTTAAAAAGATTGACATCAATGCCATTGTGACAACCATTTTTGTGTTTGTATTATAGATGTAGCAAACAACACTTTGAACAACATCTTCTTCCACATAATCCTCAAGAATGTTGTATGTAAAGCACCACATTATTTTCTGTTGTTCTTTTTGTTTTTCTTTTTGAGGGCTTCATTTTACTTTTTTCTCTTCCTTTTTTCTTTTTTATGTTCATGAAGCTTGTGCAAGCATACATGTGATTGTGCCACAAAGTAAAAAGAGAGGCTCCTTTCTCAAATTAAAGACTCACCCTGCATTCAAGGATGGGTTGCAAGGGTTTGTCCAAGCTTGGAGGCTCCTTGGCCCCTTTATTCCATTATTTTTCTGTAGGTGTACAACATAGATTATGAACTTCACCATATGAAAGCATCTGGCGAAAAGGAGCCAGCCATTGCTCTTGTAACCACAATAATAGCTATCAAACACAAGGTTGTAAAGAAAAGCCAAACCAAGATTAAGAGGGCTTTAAAGGCTATAGAATTAGCACCTTCAATATGACAAAGTTGTATACTTGGATCAATTGTGATAAATCAATAGGGAATTGTATTGCTTAAGGATAGCAGTAGAAATATGTGAATATAAGGTGCTTACTATCTAACTAATAAGAACATAAGAGAACTAAATCGCAACTAAATGAGCTTTGGATTTGAATTCTTATACTATTAATCTATTGTCTAACTATATGGGCTTTCTAATATAAACATATTTATAACTAGTCTAATAAAAGAGGTCCAATTGACATGTAGATATTTATCTTGTTAGGCCATATGATAGCTTTGTAGTCTACTACATCTAAATGGTAATACCACCAAAATATGGCAGTTGGAACTTATCAATTAATAATGCGGTTTCAATTGTCCATGTTACATTATGTCTAATAGGATTTATCCATTCTTTTAATACTTCCGCTTAATAACATATTAGACTAAATCAATTTCATGATGCATATTATTTCCTTAAATTTGCAATGCTTTTCACAAGTTAGACATATGGTCTAAATATTTGCAACCATGTCTTAAGTTCATAAAAAATTAAATTGATATTGCCACTTTCAATCTTCTTACAAACAAAGTGATATTAGATTTCAACATGTTTTATATAAGCATGGAATATAAGATTTTTTGAAAGAAAAATATAATTCCAATTATTATTAAAAATAGTCATAAGACTGTCTTGTGAAAATTTAATGTCTTTAAAAAAACCTTTGAAGCCAAACTACTTCCTTTGTTGCATGAGTAGTTACAATATATTCTACTTTAGTGGTAGATAATATGATCGTTGGTTGTTTCTTGCTATTCCAACTAATTGTATTATCAACCAATAAAAATACATAGTCAGCAATTGAATATTATGTATTAATATTTCTTACATAATTTGTATCGTAGTAACTAACTACTTGCAAACTTGAAGAACTTCTACCATATTATAGTACATAATTTGATGTGTCTTGTAAATACTATAAATTTTGTTTTGCGGCTATCCAATATTGTGGATTAAGATTTGCCATATATTGACTAACAACTCCTACTTGATATAGAATATTGGCCTAAGTGTCTATCATTATATAAATTAAATTGTCAATTACATTTTGATATAGAATCTCTTTCATTATTTCAATATCCTCAATAATCCATGGACTCATATCTCTTGATAGTTTGTTGTTAAAATCCAAAGGTGTAGCTAAAGATTTACAATCTTTCATATCAAAACTTTTAAGGATATTTTCCATATATTTTTATTGATGAAGGTAGATTTTACAAATCCTTTGATTTCTTATAATCTGTACATCCAAAATATATTGAATTTCTTTCAAATCTTTTATTTCAAATATTTTAATTAAATTTTTCTTTATTTTAAAGAAAAATTCCTTATTATTGGATATAAGCATCAAATCATCTATTTTCAAGTATAATAATAATGAAGAATCTATTAGTAGTCCACATCACATAAATATTAGAATTTATATAGCTTCTTTTTAAAATTTGTAAGACAAAATAGTCATCTATCTTCCTATACCATATCCTAAGAGATTGCTTGAGTCCATAGAAAGTTTTAAAAAATTTATATATTAATTATTCTTTACCCTCTAATATATAGCCTTTGGTTGGTCCATATATATTTTTGCTTTAAGATCTTCATTCAAGAATATTGTCTTGATATTTACTTGATGAATTTCCAAATTTTTAATTGCAGCCAATACAAAAAGTATACAAATCAAGGCCATCTTTGCTATTAGAGCAAAAGTCTCATTTTAATTAATATCTTATATTTGCACATAACTTTTTATAACTATTCTTGCCTTATAGTGCTCCATTAATCCATGTGTATTTTATTTGACCTTGAAAGTTGACTTACAATTAATTGATTTTTTATTTATTAATAAAGATGTTAAAATCTAAGTCTTATTATTGATAAGACTTTGGTAGTCTAAATCCATTGCTTTCTTCTATTTACAAGTATTATCTCTTCCTATAATTTCAATGATAGTAATTGGTTCTTTAATACTTAAGTGAAAAACATGTGCTATATATTACAAAGATATAAAAGACTTGGAAGGAATCCAAGCTATTGTTTATTCATTAAATACTTATTATTTTGCCAATAGACATATTTATATAAGCGTCATCATAGAAGAAGGTGGAGGTAGAGGCAAGATTGAAGGTGGGATTAAAGTAACATATTATTATCCAAGTACGCAAGTTTGTATTTGAATTTTTCAAACTGAAGATGAAGATGCAACAATTGGTTGTTAATGGCCATTATCACTATCCAAATTTTCTATTGCATTATCACTATCACTCTTTGAATTTAATAAAGAATTAATAGATTCAATCTTTACCACTACCTCTTGAGGTTTATCAATAGAAATCTCTAAAATTTCTTTTGTGTATTTAGAATCTTTATACTTAACAAATTTAACATCATAGCTCTTAATAAAAGAGTTATTTTGAACATCTTAAAAAAAATAGTATTTAATATCTTCAATATAGCCTAGAAATATACATTTTTTGCTCTTAGGATTAAATTTTATTTATTTATTATCTAGAATATGTGCATAGGCATCACATCCAAAAATACAAAGATATTATATTAAAGGTTTTATACTTAATTAAACTTTTTAAAAAGTTTTTTCTTCTATAATTGTAATAGAAGCTTAATTAAAGACATATCTTATTGTATTGATGGCTTCTACCTACCATGCTTTCAAAAGTTACTTATATTATAATACATACCTTATATTCTCAAATAATGTCAAATCCTTATGTTTTACAACTCCATTTTATTGAGGCATATAAAGTATTAAAAATTATCATTCAATATCATATTGATCACAAAATTGTTGAAAGGTATTAGATGTATATTCATTGCTATTGTCACCACACAATTTTTAAATCTCCAAGTCCATTTGTTTTTCAACTAGAACCTTAAAAATCTTAAAATTATCTAAGACTTTTGGCTTTTATTTTATAAAATATGCAAAAAAAATTATAAAAAAATTATCAATAAAAGTAGCAAAGTATTTTGCCCTTCTATGAAATGTTATCCTTATAAGACCATTAACATCAAAATATATCAATTCCAAGAGTTTGATTACACAAGTACCATCTTTTATTGGAAAAATATCACAATGTTATTTTTTTATAAATACATCTTTTGTAAAATTCTAATTTTGTATAGTTGCTCAAGTTCAAATGAGTAACTATTTCACCTGCTTGTAGTTTCTTCAAGCCTAAAATGCCAAAATATCCATATTATTGATGCCAAAGATCATCCTTATAATATTGTCTATTTTTTCTTTATAATAAGTGAAGTCTTTTTATTTTTATTCAAAGATCCCAATAGCTTATATAAGCTTATATGTCTAATATTTTTTATGACAATATTATCATGTTTTATTAGACATGTATTAGTATTGAAATTAACTTTGTAACCCTGGTTTGTAAATTTACTAATGGAAAAGAAATTCTTAGTTAATCCTTTAATATGCAAAATATTGTATATATCTTTTTGAACGTTGTTTAGAAATTAGAAAGAAATCTTACTCTTCCCTTCAATAGTAAATTGAGTATTATGGCCCAAATAAACTTTAGAATATAGTGGCATGTTTTTGTAATTTAAAAATTAACTTTGATTTTTTGTTATGTATTCAAAAGCACTAGAATTAACGTACCACTCTTTGTCACTTATAGTAATAGGTAATGCAACTGCAAAGATAAATTCATTCTCTTTCTTTTGATCTCTTTTCTCTATTATATTAGCCTATTGTATTTGAAAATACTTTTTTAATTTCTTTGATTTTATATCCTTTTTTTTAATCTAACATTCTTTCTTATAATGATCTTTTATATTATAATATCTATATTTGGTATCCTTCTTGTAATTATGGAAAGACCTTATATGATTATAAATATGAGAACATAGCTTGGTTTTTCTATCCATAGCCAATGCCACCTTGGAGGTCGATCCCACCTTCTTGTTACAAAACTCTTGCTGCAATAATTGAGTTGTGACCATAATTAATATCAACTTAGCAAAAAATTGTATTTCCAACAATACCACCAAAGTACTATACGACTCTATGAGGCTCTTTAATAATGCCATGAAAAAATGTGTGTTTAAATTTTTTTTTCCAATTGAAAAATGTTGCTCACCTATCTCTCCTAATTTGCATATATGGGTGATAATGTTATCACCTTCATTTATTTGTATGGTCCAAAATCTACAAATCAAAAATAATAGGCTTGAGGTATTTTTAACCTTATTTGTTTCTTCTAAACTTTGCCATGCAATCATTACACTTATTGCTTTGCTTGTAGTCATAAACTCTAGACCAAAAAGATGTCAATAAATTTTAGATATTGTCCACTTGTCTATATCTTTCTATTTCTTTAATTTTGACAAATCTACACGTGATCTAGTAGGTTTTTTGTACTTTCTATATACTACCTTCTACAATTCCTTATCAATTAGAATGAATTTAATCCTTTCTTTTCAAAGGTTTCAGTTGTTTCTAATAAATTTTTCTATTATATAATAATTTATTACCATAATAGAAGAAATATCCTAAAGATAGAAAAAATAAGAAGTATAAGAAAAAATACTAGACAAGAAATAAAAATAGAATTAAGATAATACTTAATATCCTTTTATATAGTTTTTTATTATAATATTTATAGAAATTTTAAATTTTCTTTAAAAGATCAAAAATCAATTTATTTATATAAAATATTGTGCCACCAATACTTTCAAAAAAATTCAAGTCCAAATTCTTAAAATTAAATGAATTATGAGCATTAAATCAAGACTATATCAAAATAAAATTTAAAAACTAATTCAAAAAAAAGAAGATTATAAAGGCTCCTAAATTCCTTAAAATTGTTGTATATTTGGTTGCAATCTACATTCCCAATGACAATCTACAATTTTATCATTGTTCAATGTTCTTGAAGATAGCTTGCATTCTTGACACTGTTCACTACTCCAACAAATTGTTGCTTTAACAATGTGTTCCTTGAGTAACTTGCCGCTTCCACAACTTGCCGCTTCACCAACTTATTGCTCAAAGGACTATTATTGTTCTAAGTGGTTTCTATTTCTTAAGTTTTTCTTACAAAAAATTAAATTTTTTCAAAGTTGATCAATAAATTAAGTTTCTATAAAAGATCCTCATAAACCACTTAATCTATCAAATGAAAAATATGATACTATGTGATAAATCAATAGAGAATTGTATTGCTCAAGGATAGAAATAAAAATATATAATTATAAGGTACTTACTACCTAACCAATAAGAATATAAGAAAACTAAATTGTAACTAATTGAGCTTTGGATTTGAGTTCTTGTACTACTAGTCTATTATCTAACTATATGGACATTCTAGTGCAAATACACTAATAACTAGACTAGTCAAAGAGGTCCAATTGACATATATACACTCATTTTGTTAGGCTGCATAATGGCTTGGTGGGCTACAACACCTAAATGGTAATACCACCAAAATATTGCAACCACAACTTGTCAACCAACAATGTGGTGTCAATTGTCCATATTACATTATATCTAATAGAAGTTATCTACTCTTTTAACACCAATGAGCATTATCCTAGGTGAGTGTTGCCTTTATAATGTTAATGCATTATTAATTCTTAAAAGAAGACTTTTATTAGCTTGACAATATACCCTTTTGAAGGCATAAACTTTGGAATGGCCCCTTACTAGTTCTTCTTGCCTTTTTAAGGTTTTTTTGGTAAATAATAATTTATGGGATAAGTGAGTCATGTCCATCTTTCTAGCAAGGCTCCAGGTGTCATACATATAGAGAGCTACTGATTTACCTGTTCAAATGAATGCAAAAGGTTGCAAATTTGATATCAACCAATGTTCTAGTTCAATATCAATGCAATAGACTATCTATTTTTTTTTCTTTCATATTCTTAAATCATACAGCAAGGTTATGTTAATGTCCAATATCAACCTTTATTTCTCTTCTTCATGAAACACCAAATTTTCAGGGCATGATTGGGCATGCCCTCAATGGATGAACATGAAGGTGACAAATACCATTTAAAGCAAATATTGCAACCCATGTAGTACAAGGAAGAATGAAGAATAAAACAACTAATACGGGTATATATATATATATATATATATGAAAGGCCAATGGATAGATGTATTTATATTCTCTCCTTGGAGCACATAAGGCTTTAAAAATGAGCGGGAAATGCGTGGCCATGGGAGGTGATGGCGATGGGGTGAGGAATGCGCCGGCGGGAGTTCGCGGGCGTGGGCGGAGGTGGGTGTTCGAGGGCGATGGAGCCCAGATGGGCGGGGTCGAAGATGCATGGGGGACGAGGAGCCTCGGGAGCTGCGGGGGCAGACGGAAGCGTAACGAACTGTGTATGTAGACCGTAGCAGCAGGGGGTACACAGGCGAACCAGGAGTAATAATAGAAAAGCCAGACCACGGCGAGGAGCGCATGCTGGTGTGATTTCCGTGCTTCCAGCCGCCGGACGTCAGAGCAGACCTCCGCAAATTTTGCCTTAGATAGTTCTCCAGTTGCCAATTGCGCCCCAATTTCCCCCACCCCCCGTCAATGCTCGACGAGTGAGCGAGTGACCTTGCCTCCTTCCTCCCCCGTGCATTGAGGTTCATGCACGCTCCTTCATGGTGCCGTCGCAGCTCGGAATCATAAAGCTCCAGAGCTACGGTTTTTTTTTTGGGGTCACCGAGTCCTTTTTAACTTAGCGGTTTACAGTCGAGGGGATCCTTGGGTGGTGTTCTCGCCGAGAATTGGTGCTTTCATGGTGCGCTGCGCTGGATAGTCGTTGCTTGGAGTCCTTGGAGGTCGCTTCTTGGTGTTTAATTTAGCCTCTGCTCCTTGTGAGAGAAGACAGAGAGATAGAGTTGCGTTTCTTGGATTGCGACGATGGTGGATCGACGGTGTTGAGGAGGTTTTACGAGGGTGGTGATGTGAGTTGATTAGAGAAGAGTTTAATTTCGTGATTTGAAATTGTGGGAGGTGTGAGCGGGTGTGGATAGGCGGAAGAGGAGAGTGCATTGTGATAGAGGGAGTGTGGCTCAAGAGTTGGCAGAGGGAATTTTGCAGAGGTCGTTGAGGTGCGGCCTGAATGACAGTGAGCATGGGGCTAACTGTGGATTTCAGTGACTCGGTTGGATACGTTAACTACGCCGACCACGACCTCACGGACATTGAGAATGACGAGGATCATGCGTACACTCCCACGGCGTTTGAGCCGGTGCTGCCGCGATCCTGCAAGCGGACGTACGGCGAGTTTCTTGGCAGCGAAGTAGTGTTGGAGCGTAAGTTGCGGAGTAGGATTCACGAACAGCTTGAGCAATTGCGGGCTGTGATACCAAATTCTTGCACCGTGAGTACTTACGAATGCCACTCTTGTGTTTCTCTCCACCTACAGAAGTTTTGAACGAGTAGGGTAAAGAGAGCTATCTGTAGTGAAGGCTCCTCGTATTGGATCCTTGTGTGAGTGATCTGTGTCTCAGTGATGCGTATTGATTGTGTCCTGTCGCTCAACTGCCATGGTAAGATGAGAGAGACTGTCGTAGATGTGGTAAATGCGTAAGTGATGGTAAACTTCATTCTTGGTTCAAACAGGAGGAGAAGGCCTCGATCCTGACAGATGCTTATGAGTACATCGAGAAATTGCGAAGGCAAGTGGAGGAGTTGTATTACGAGCTTGATACAGAATCTTGTTTTGAAGAGGGTTCGTCCTGTTACGAGGACGATTTCAGCTATTTTGACGACGATTACAGCTTGTCGCACAGAGAGAGAACGTTGGAGACCAATGCTGGCTCAGAATCAATCTCAGAGAGCGAATGTGGATGCTCACAGCCAACGGTATGATTTCGCAAGCTTTCGGGTTTTTATCTTTGTCGGTCTAGGTTCAATAATCGGATGAGGTTCCTTGCACTTCAAAGGTTGACCCGTGAACGGTTGCAACAGGTGGAAGTTAGGAGAACGGAAGAAGGTTTGAATATCCATATCGAATGTGACAAGAGACCCGGTCTATTGGTTGATATTATGGAGCTTTTGGAGTCGAGAGGGTTGAACATGGAACAAGCCAGGATAACATGTGTGGAACAGCTTGTGTTCGATGGCATTGGGTCAGAGGATGAGGGGGGTGATGCTGGAGAGAGCAGACAAGCGATGCATGTAAGTGCCGAGGAGGTGGGAGCAAGTTTGCGATCTCTAATCGGTGGCCTAACACAAAGTAGCACACAATAGGATGCACGAAGAAAATGCACAGAGACTGCTGAATTTATTTTTCAAAATTTTCTGGTTGTTGCGGCCATCCTTTCCGAAAGTCATCTCATTTGAGCAGTTAAATTTAATCGTACTACTCTGGGCCTGTACATTTAGAACATATTTGTTTACGCACGAGAACGTATGCAATCAGCAACATAGATTTTTATTTTTTTAATTGTCATCTACAGTTACATGAACACACTAGCTTTTCATAATTCTTTATGCTCTAGAAGAATTGTAGAGGAGCCTTTAATCAAGACACACCAGCGGTGCGTTCTGGTATGCAGTAAACTGCTCTTGCTTTCCGTGTCAAGATGCTTGTCTGAAGATCATCTCAGCAGAAAACTTCACCCTCGCATATCAACTTTTGCAACTTCAAAATCCTGATAAGCAATGATTCGGCGAGCATTCTGGTATCTATGACCTATCTATACGTTAGATACTGCTTGCGTATACGTACTGCGTGATCTGCACGTGTGCAATATGTAAGTGCAAGTTGTGTGCCATAAATATTTCAGAACGTGTGTGTATATAGATAATCATTCTAGTAAACACCCATCATCTGTTTGTGCATATTAAGCATTGCACCAAACCATAATATGTATACCACCGAAATGTCCAAAGAAGCTGGAAAAACATGTGTAGTTGAGAAAAATCTCAATCTCTTCAGGTTTACGGTGGCTTAAACAAGAAACGACGAGCATTAGTGCTACATCTACAGTGCGCTCTAAAGTACAGTACTGTATACTTTCGCCGATGCACTTCTAAATGTGGCGTGCATTTCATTGACATGGAAGGACAGAGCAATGATTTCACCATGTGACGAACTTCTCTTTTGCAGTGCCCCTGGAGCTTTTGAACTTGCAACAGTGCTGCTTACTTGTCCTTGGAGCATAACAACTCCAGATATGAATCCTGACCTTAAATCATGCATTGAAATGGCGTCGGCTATTACAAGCTTATTCAAGGCAGTAGTACCGCCAACCTCCTGCCCAACAAATGCAACTGCACCTGCGAGATTGTAGATGGCATCACACTGCTGCTCACAACTGAACTTGTACTCCACGTCTGAAAGGCCAACATGACTGCGTTAATAATATGACATACATCAATGAGGCTCAAGGGTTTCTGGCAGAGTGAACTTTCATAGTTTAAAGAATCTGAAATATGCGAGATACTCTGGTCCTCAATGACCTTAAACTACCTAGGTATAGCGGGATGGCGGTTCAAATCCCAGCTGCGAAATATCCAATTCTGCCTGAAGGAAAATCCTAGCACGGAGATAATGACTCTGTGATGTTTCGAAAAATAAAAAAGAAACAAGCGAGACACACGAGTACAGTAACAACCTGCTGCCAGAAACTTAGGTGCCTTCATGAATGTCCATGTGGTTTGCTTCCATTATAAGATTGCTACGGCGAGATTCTCCGCCTTGACCAAAAGCTTTCCTGCTTCCATGTGTGCGTCACCTACTCTTAAGAGAACTTTCACCTTAATAAAGTCTATGATTAGTGCTACTGCAAATTCAGCGTTCACTTCTTCTTCCAGTAGTTCAAGAATCTGCTGCATACAAGGCCTCTACTAAGACTGACATTAAACAGTTGTTCAACATAATTGGTGTTTCTTTAAAAGGACATTATACCAAAATATTCTGACTCTACATCCCTCTAAACAACATAGCGTTATCCTTGCCTCTGCAACAACTACGAGTAGTCTACCAACCCATCTTACTAGCAGGACTTTACTGAGAATAGGCTATTCACAGTGGTTCGCCAGCAAAACTTGCATCACTTGCAGCAATATAGGATCTATAGTGAGGCGCTGAACTTGACTAAAGGCCCATTCACACTAGAAGGTTGGTACCATAGTTGCTTTCTCACTCATCTCAAGTTCAACTTGAGGTGGTATATACCACCACAATTATGTATGATGATTACAATTACTCATGTACAACTTTTGAAAGTTGTAGGGAAAGTCACTTCAACCATGTTTACACATCAAATGAAGGTAATAGAGTGGTTGATCACTTTGTCATGTTGAGTTGAGTAATCTTATTATGTTATGTTAGTAAGTAAATTCATTTGGAGAAATGGAATATGTTTGAAGCAATTGGTACAAATAAAGTTCACTTGTGTAATGATTGTTAGATATTTCTTGTTGGCTATTTTTATAAATATTTAAAATTTTTTGTAATTATTAATAAAAATAGATTAAATTATGTATAATTATCTCTTTGGTATTTATCATGGATATGTAGAACTTTAATGAAGTAATTGGAATTTGGAATAGAATTATATTGTGTTTATTAAATACTTTTTATAAAAATTATATGAACAATTTTTTATATATGTTTAATTTTAATTTTAATTTTTAGATCATATATTATTCAATATATTAATTTTTAAGCTTTATAATACATAATTATGATGATTGGAAATAATTAATTTTTTTAGAATATTTATATAAGATATATTATCCTTTATTAGCATTTTTTCTTATAAAATTTGAAAAAAATAATAATTATTAAAAAATTATTTTTATAATAATTAAAATAATATATAGAATGTATAAATTATTATAAGAGATTTTAAAAAAAATATATTTTTATAAGATATTTTCTATCAAATAGCCTATTATATATTTAATTGTTTAGGAATTTGTTCAAATTATAAATATTGATTTATACTCTATAATTATTTAATTAAAAAAAATTAAATATTAACCACCATGATTAACTTCTAAGAGTAGTGTGGCTCACATCCTATATTTTATAGAATTAATGGAATTATATTTATATTTATAAAATCTTTGTTGATATTTAAAAATTATTTTTATTTTAAGATTGGAATATACTCTATATAGTATCAAACTAAATATCATATATATGTAATACCAATAAATACTTTTTAGACATCTTATTTGATATGTTGGAAAATACCAACAATATAAGAATGTTATAATGTTATTGTTTGTATTAAAAAACCATAACTTTGAATTAATTATTAGATAGGATATTTTTTCAAGATAAATTTAAGATAAATAATAATTATTAGGAATATACACTTTAAAGGTTCATAGAATCTTCTAAAATATTCCAAAACTTCTTAAATTAATGAAAGTTAGTTGAAAAGCTTCTTAATTGATGAAAGTAGCTCGAGAAGCTTCATAGTTAGTGGAAGGAGCTCAAGAAACTTCCAAGTTGGTAGAAAGAGCTCAAAAAGCTTCCTAATTGATAGATGCTACTCGAGAAGCTTTGTTGCTAGTAGAAGCTGCTCGAAAAGCTTACTAGTTAGTAGAAGCTACTCGAGAAGCTTCTTAAATTGATAGAAGCTACTCAAGAAGTATCTTAGACAGGAATATATATGAGAGTCGAGGTTGAAGAATTCTTTAGCCTCAACAATATATCTTTTGGAGTTCTAGCTCACCTTTCTTAATGTTGTTCATGTACTCATTTAATTAATTTAAGTTCTTGTTGGTTTCTTTTTGAAATCTTATTTTAGTTTAAATCTCTTGCTATATATTATCATGTCCTTGACAGTTTGTTAAGACTCCCTTCATCTTAAAATATCAGAGTTAGATCCTTTTTGTTAGAGAGTGGATTATCCCTCTTCTTGAAGGTATACTAGCACTTTAGAAGTTGCAAATTATCCTCTTCTAAATTAATATTTTTTTCATCACAATATTGAAGTTTTATCCTTCTTGTGAGAGAGTAGATCACTTCTATCCTTGAAGGCCTTAGAACATTTTAGACATTGTAGATTACCCTCTTCTAAACTGATATTGTCTTTTTATAGATTCATTTTTTTTTTTTTTTTTTTTTTTTTTTTTAGAATGGCTGGAGGTCAAGATATTAATATAATTGAATCTTTTAAGTCCAAGTTAGATGCCATTATAAGTATTTTTATTATATTATCTATTAGGACTAGGAGATTGAAAGGATTGTTATAAAACTTCATAATGATGCAACATCTAGAGTACTAAAATGTAGATTGTATCCACTTCCAACTTCTGCATTCAAAGATGTAGTATTACCTATGCTATGTCAAAGAAATCTACATGTTTAACAACGTAAGAAGCCTTAAGTTAGTCTTTTGGAGAAATATGATAGTACATGTTTAAAATTCTAAGGATTTGTCAACCAAATTTGATTGATAACAGTTTTACAACCTAATATTTATCTAACAAAAGAATCACATATTGGATTGATTGGCACCTTACTTATGGGACAAGCATTATCATGGTTTGCTCTCTTATTTAAAAAAAGATTACCAATTTTGAGCAACTTTGAAATTTTTATAGAAGTATTTACAAAAGCATTTGGACAACATAACAAGGCTTATTAAGCAACAACTAAGATCTGAGCATTACATCAAGGGCTGTGCTTTATATCAGTTTATGCATCCGATTTTAGACAACTAGCATACCACATCAATTAGAATGAAGAAGCTTTAATGAGTTAATTCTATTAGAAACTAAAAGATGATGTGAAGGATTTTTTATTATCACTCTCAGATCTATAATTGCTCAATAAAGCCATTAGCTAAGCCATAAAATATGATAATCAATTATTCCAACATCGTTAAGACTAATATTATCATGTGGCATGATCTTCTATCTAAGAATACATTAGGTACTTGGCTGTAGAAAATTTTCTTATAACTTATTGATAAGACTCTAATAAGTGATTTGTCCTTAATAAAAAGAACAAATAATATAAAGATATTACAAAAAAAAAATTATATTGGTAAAATCTCTTGTATTTAAATAGGTTTGTCCAAAAAGCTCAAATTTGCAATAAAAGTCTTCATTAGCTTATTCACCCGTAAGGATTTATTTCTTCTTAAATTTTAGAGTTCAATAAGTCTTGATCTAATCCTTTAATTTCTATAAATTTTTTTTTAAAGTATAGATAATACTCTTAAGTTTCATTATAAAAAATAATCCATTATAGATTCACTTTCAATTGTCCAATGTATTAAAAACCCTAGCAAGTACTTAAAATCCTAATTCAAAGACACCTAAGTACTATTTTCTTCATATCTCACAAATCTAAAATCCTAATGTTACAAATTTTTTGTATATAATCTTGTGACATAAATATATATATTTTTAAAAATTGTGAGCCAAAAACTTATCCAATTGTCTAAGATAGAGCTCATATATAACAACTAGTTAAGTGGGGTCACTTATTGCCCTTTGATTACAAGCACTAATTTTAACTTCTAATATTTCCTTCATTCTAACTTAGATTTCATTAAGCTACATATAAAAAATATAGTCAAAAAAATATTCTTTTCAATTCCAATTGTTGATTTTCTATTGCTTTCTGTATGCACGAGTTATGCTCAAAAGAATGATAGTAGATACAATTTCAATATTTTAATTTTGAGTGCCTATATCTCTTTCATAAAAAGTCCAAATTACACAAAATTTTCACCAAAACCATAGCTAAAAATCCAAACTTGCTGATTTTAGCCTTCAATATTCAAATCCTTTTAAAAAAAAAAAATCCTAATGCCTAGTAAGCTATCAGACAGTCTCCTTGAAGTCCATTAGGCATGATTTTTGGCCAATAGGAATAGAGACTTCTATCATCCATCTCCATTCATTCACATGGATAGCCTAAATATTCCTTTTTATATTAAAAATTCCTTTCTAATTTTTTTATAATAAGATTTATATAATATATATTTTAAACATCAAATAAAAGAAGTAAACAAGATTTCAAGGATCACCAATGTCTAACAAAGGTGACTCAAGATATACAAAAATTATTATCAATATAAAATCAACCTCAAAATTACTATCAAAAATGAAATAAGGTTATATAAATCTCAATAATATCCCTTTTAAACAAATTCTTTCTAAACTAAAAATCTAATCACTTTTTGTAATCAATAAAATCCATTGATATGGCTCTCATTTAGTTGTGTGATAAATTATATATTAAATATATATTTATAATATTTTCATATGGTAGCCAAACCACAACACATCAATGTTCATAGTCTTCAATAAGATAATATATAATCCGACACACTCCTGTTACATTGACAAGCATTCTAAATTCACATTTAGAAGTAGAAGATATGCAACTTGATGTAGTATGTTTTAAACTCCTTAGTCTATAAAAAAAAGAAGTATTAGATGGAAGAAGGTTTATGCTTGTATTGTAGCAAAGAAGGCCACAAGATTGGCAATTGTCTAAAAAAAAAAAAATTGACACATTATCAAAACTAAAAATATAATTGTTCAAAAAAACAAAGATGTTCAGCCACAATAGATATGTGTACACAAGACGTATTGTATTGCGTATAAAATGACTATCAATTCCACACCATTCCAATTGGTGTATGGACAAGAGGCAATATTACCAATTGAATTGGAAGTTCAAAGTTTACAAATTGTATTAGATGAACGTCTCGGTGACAAAGAATCCCTCCAATATCGGTTAGCACAATTGAAAAAATTAGATGAAGTTAGGGCTATGGCTCTTTTAACTATGGAAGCTACACAGCACCGCTAGAAGAATTATTATAATAGTAAATTACATCCTAAATCTTTTATGTCCAATGATCTAATGTTTCTTTATGATAGTCGCTTTCACCATTTTCCGAGGAAATTCCAAGTCCATTGGCATAGACCTTATCGAGTAATTGAAGCCTTTTCTAATGGTTCAGTTCAATTGGAAGATTTTATGGGTACTCAATTTACCACCCAAGTTAATGGCAACCGTTTATGTCTTTATTTTACATAAACCCGGGACGGGTTTTCAAAATTGGAGGGATGAGGGTGTACCTGTTTATGATAGCTTACCTTTAATGAAGGTGCATGATGGCTAAAAAGACGGTTGATGGTCAGTTTTAGATCCTAATATGGACTAGTCATGCAAATCGAAAGTGATGATCTGGTACACTGGATTAAAGATTGTTGCTTTAGACCCCGAGTAAAAGGTTAGGAGCAGGGCACTTAGTGGGAGTTTTGATTAGCATTTTATTTTGAATTTGGTCATCCGAGTGTATGTTTATTGGAGTGTAGAGTTCTCTGTAGTCAGAGAGTAACGATTAGTCCGAGCAAGGAGTATGTAGTCAACATTATATAATGTCAATGGAGAGGTCGAAGAGAGCTGCAGACAGAGAGGAGAATGTCCGAAACGTGCGAAGCAAGAGTAACTTGCAATTGCCGTCTCTAGTAGTGGTCACCAACATGGAGCCCATTAAGTTGGAAATCTGTTGGTTCTTACAAAGACAGAGAGATTTTAGAAATGCACAGATGTACATGTTTTTGCGAGGATCGCATAATTTGCCTCCAATTGATGTAGAATTAGTTGCAGAGTACATAGGAAATTACGACCTAGAGGATGGATCAAGTGTAGTAAAAGAAAGTATAATTGGGATCGATGAGAGTATCTTACAGAAGGTATTATATTTATCAATAGGTGAGTTAGCGATAGGCGTCGAAGAATCCAGTGGCTTCACACTAGAAAGTTACTTCAAAGGAGACATGGCGTCCTTTGAGAAAAATCAAGGCTGAAAAGTCGCAGAGGCACTTATTCCAGAGCTTGCAGAGTGGATGCGGTTCGTTCAGAAGCGGCTAGACTTGAACCGGCATACCACGTACATGTCCAAGCGCTTGTTGTTTGCTGCGATTAGAACATTGGAAGGCATGGTCTTTAATTGGACAACCTTTGTAGGAACCCGTATCCATGCAAAAATGGGAGCCAAGCAAAAAATGGGTAAATTTGCTTCTTTGCTATGCTCTAACTATGTGCACTCCGTGATTGCGCACACGTTAAGTCAACCACCAGGGGAGAAGAGCGTGCCTTCTCCAATGCCGCAATAGGGTATGCGGAGTTTACCAGTTAGCCTAGGGGTAGTGGTGCACGAAATTGAGGAATCCAGTAGATTGCGGGAACGGGAGGCTATCCCGGAGACTACACCAGGGCGGGCTTCAATTTGTACAGTGATAGAGAGGGTGGTTGAGGCTCTAGTTTTGTACACCAGGCTATTGATAGAAAAGAACCTCAAGGAAGTAATATTGGGACAAATTTCCCAATTGCAGCTTACCGTGAGCCAACTAGAAGGGAATCTAAGACAACAATTGGAATCTAGCTGAAAGAAAATAATGGAGAAAGGCTGCCGAATTGTAGAACAGGGGCACCTGATTAAGGCAAAGACGGAGTCCAAGTTGACATTGGAGCGGAAAGTAGCGGAGGAAAAGAAAAATTGGACGAATAAAAAAGATTGCATACAAAGAATCCTGAATGGTCAAAAACAAGAATTAATATAGAACCGCAAGATATGGGATTTGGAACGGGAAGCACTAAAGTGTCAGTTGCAAGCGAAACATGATAAAGCAATGAATTTGAAACAGGAAAAGGTGGAATTGGGAGACCAATATCAAATAGGAATGGAGAAGCTGCAGATAGAAATTGGTGCCTTGAAAAGTGAAGTGGAAAAATTGGAGGGCGATTTGGCCAATATCGTTCAGCCACAGGAATCTGCTCCCCCAGTTTTGAATATTAGTGAGCTGGAGGAGAAGGTGAAGCGACAAGGATGCCAATTAGAGGTAAAAGATGCCAGAATTCTACAATTGGAGGCTCAAGTTTGGAAATTGGGAGCGGATAATGAAGATTTATCAGGGCAGTTGAAGATTAATCATGTGGATTTATCGGAGGAGGATGAAAACGTGCCATTAGAGGTAGACGTAAAAGAACCTCCTATGAATCCAGAAATATCTCAATCTCAGGAGCCAACCTCATAACAAAGTTTTATCAATTTGGTGTTTGCGAGGACGCTGCACAATTAAGAGTGGGGCTATGCAGAATGGGTAGGAATTTTAGGATTTACAATACATAGTTTGTAGAGTTAAGAGTAGGCAGGAAGCCGATGAATGGTCAGTTTAGAAGGCAGCATGGATGAGGAAGCTAGAAAAAGTGATTATCGTCGGTTGTATAGCAGTTAATATTGATTAGGATATATATAAATTGATTTGGACAGTAGGAGTAGGGGCCAGACTGTGATAGTGCTGAGCCGGGGTAAGCTTGGTGCTACCTCTTGTTAATTTTTTTAAGAGAAGGATATTAGATAAGTGCTGAATATTGTAAAGTGCAGTTCTGTAATGAAGTAATGAAGAAAAGAATTGATTTATAATGAAAGATTGAGAATATACTGATATGTTGAAATATCAGTGGAGAAATATAAGTGAAAAATTGGAAGTGGAGAATTGGAGATGTTTTATGAAGAATGAGTATGAATGTGAGAAAATTATAAAACATTGAGTATTGAATCAAGGGTGACCCACGAGAGGAAGTCCGTGGAGTTTGGATTATGCAAAGTGATTTATTAGGAGTGATAGTCAATTTCGGAGTATTCCTGTGTTTGGAGTATAGGATAATTATGCTGTGTTTTGAGATATCGCAGTATTACATATTATTGTCATAAAAAAGGAGAGGAGAAGAGGTGGTAAATACTTGAGTTGGATTATTGCTCACGATATTTTATTATTAACAGAGTTATTGGTAATATGAGGGAGATATTGTAATAAAATTGGAATATTTTAGTGTAATCAGAAGGCAGTTAGTTGTGTGATTCTAACAATTTAACTCAATGCAAATAGTCTTTCCCTATGTACGAGTCCCCTTTTATAGATTTACTCTCGATAATATTGGTAGAGTAAGTGAGACGAATGACAACAACAGTGACGCATTGTCAAGATTTTTGGCCGATTCCCATGTTCTTTCATTAATATCGTAGCCGCTCCAATGCATAAAGTATTCTAATTTATTCCATCTTTGTCGTGAATCTAGTATCCTTTCCACCTCATATTCTTCGTTGTTTTCAATTTCTATATTAGGTGGCAGACATTGCACTCTTCCAGAAAAAGACGATTCCCAATAAGGCTCTAACAGAGAAACATGAAAGACAGGATGTACCTTCATAGCAGCTGGTAACTCTAAGCGGTACGCCACAAGATTGATCTGCTTCTGGATAACAAATGGTCCCAATCTCTGGTAGTCCAACTTATCACATGGCCGCTTGGTCTTGATATTCCGTCAAAGCAGCCATATTTTATCTCCAATCTTGAAATTAGGTGCCTGATTCCAAAATTTATCCGCGGATGCTTTGTAAGATTCTTGGACAATTTGCAATTGAAGCTTCAATGTGGTTTGAAGCTCCGATAGCAGTTGTACCAATCCTTCAACTGTTGGGTTGTTATTCGCTGACGGACTCAATAGATCAAGCTTTGGATGGTACCCATAGTTAGAAAAAAATGGTGTTTTTTGAGTCGACCCATGAAGGGTGTTGTTATATGCAAACTCGGCTAGCGGTAGATATGCAGTCCAATCATCTTGCTGATAGTTGATGCTGCATCGTAAATATTGTTTCAAAACTTGATTCACTCGTTCCGTTTGGCCGTCAGTTTGAAGATGGAATGTTGAAGAAAGCTGGATGTCCACCTTCAATATTTTAAAAAAAGATCTCCAAATTTTTGATACAAATTGGGTTCCTTGATCCGACATGATATCATCTGGTAGACCATGATATCGATACACATTATCAAGAAAGAGCCTTGCTGTATCTTTGCTTGACGATGTCTTCTTGCAAGGGATAAAATGTGCCATCTTTGTAAGTCGATCCACTACAACAAAGATGCTATTAAATGAATTCGATGGCGGCAGATCTATAACAAAGTTCATGGAAACTGAAGACCATGGATGACACGGTGTCGGGGTAGTGAGAGTCTTAGCCCTAAGAAACACTGGGTCTTTTTTGCCTCTAGTTTCTCAAGTGCAAGATGAGATTCATAAAGTTCATAAAATTGAAGAATTTATATAAAAACATACTTTATTAATCCTAACATATTCT
The DNA here is from genome assembly GCA_036785485.1 of Physcomitrellopsis africana. Classification (NCBI taxonomy): domain Eukaryota; kingdom Viridiplantae; phylum Streptophyta; class Bryopsida; order Funariales; family Funariaceae; genus Physcomitrellopsis; species Physcomitrellopsis africana. The sequence goes on along the minus strand of JAWRVF010001885.1, from coordinate 5,162 downwards.
GCCTTTAGAAACCGCCCTCAATTTTGCTCATAAATCCTAGGATATCATATCAATTGAAGCAAAATTTGGACACAAGGTACTTAAGAGAGTAAAGAAGCAAACCCCATAAACCTTTTGATTATAGCTTATGTGGTTAGAGAGAACCATGTTGTCAAAGTAATCCCTCCATGCTGCCTTTGATTCTGGACCCCCTTTGCTTCACACCTTCATTGCTCTTCATTAAAGAAGACCTAAGTGCTGAAATTTGGTAGGCTTATAGCTTATCTCATGTTGTAAACACCCTCCAAATATTGCTCCAAGAGCCTTCTCCAAACTTGAGTTATAGGTTCCATCCTTCTTCTTTAATTTTGCCTTCTAACAACTCTGGATCCGACCACAATTTTCCTCATAACTCCTCGAATATAACTCCAATAGCAATCAGTTTCTTACACAACTTAATAGACTCATATATCTACAAACCCCAACAAATTTTACTTAAAATACTACTCTGATCACAAAGATATGCTCCCTCAAACTTAACTAACTTGGAGATAGACCTTTGTCATTTTGAAAGAGCATAACATTTTATTTATAAGACTAATGAATATCAAACTTACACTCATCTCTTCCTTAACTTACATAGATCATGTCTATCAAATTTCACACTCAGATTCGTCTCCTAAATCTCTTTATATCCAAAAAAACCCACATACATGCACTGCCCATACAAACCCTCAACCCTACCTTCACTCTATTTCTCTTTTCATTCAAATCGGTTACAATTTCACTCATAACTCTTTGCTCAGAGGTCATATTGACTTGAGATTTTGACACAAAGTAGTTAACTCTATAAGAAACAAAAATCCAACAAATTTTGTTGCTAAAGTCTAAGTGGTTTCCAAGAACCAAGGCCCGAAATTTTATAACCCTCACTGCCCTAGTCTTAAACACCTACAACTTTCACGACTCATATCTCCCTTGATACTTAATAAAAAGATATGAGAATTTTTTCTATGAGTTTCTTATCTTGTCTACTATAAACCTACAAAAACTCGCATCTAAAATCCTCTCCAAGCTTCTTCTATACACTAAAATGTATACTGCCTATCAAAAAGAATCCCTATCTCTCCAAAAAAACTCTCTTCCTTCTTCTTCACGACCCTTCCTTGTCATCTCCCTCCTGGTCTTCTTTATCCTCTTGGTCAAAAAGACCTCTTAGCCCATGTCTTTTCGCACTTCCTCAACCTTTTCTTTTTTACTAACTTGAAGAAATTTCACTTTTCAAGGTAAATTTCCATTGTATCTTCTTACTACTAATTTTCTATCAACCTTTCTTCTAATCTTAATCTTTTTATTTTAATGCATTCTTTTATGTTTTTCACACTATGTTTTGATTTACAACACGACAACGGAATGGGCAATGGCTGTAGAAGTCCAGAAGGGCGATGTCGAGGGTTCGTGGATCTTGAACAAATGTCACAAGAGAGGAAAAAATCCTTCACATCCTTCCACATTTGGGGCCACCAAAAATCTCAAAAAATGAGTTCCAAGGTCTTAGTGAATCCGAAATGTCCCGCAGTTGGAAAATCATAATGAGATTGAAGGACTCAAAGTCGTGTTGATTCTTTTGGGATATACAACCACTTCTCAAAGTATAAGAGATCTCCTTCAACCTTGAACTTGTCATCATTCATATGCTGCTTGATATCAAGAACTATTGAATCTTCAATGGTCGTAGCACGTACTTGGTTGAGGAAGTCAGCATTAATTGGCACCACAGCAGCACAAATCCAGAATTGCTCTGGCTTTAATACTGTTGTACACTATTGATCAAGCGCTGCTTCTCCAACCTTTGGCGCAAGATATGATCTTCTTGATAAGGCATCGGATAGTCCTTGCTGCTTTCCAAGCCGATAAGTAATAATGAAGTTAAATCTAGATAGCAATATATTCCATCGAACTTGATGACAGTGTCGTGAAGTAAATACATCCATATATAGAAACCTAACTTAACTATCTTTTCTTCAAAATTTTATTAAGTTCTTTCTTTCTTCTTATCAATCTAAGTTTTTATATAGTTTAGGAAAAATTTCTCACTTTCTTTCTTTTTCTTTGGTTAAATTTTTATCTTATCTTTAATCTTAACTTTAACTTTGATCTAGCCTTAAAACTTTCTTTTATTTCTTTTATCTTTTTTCCAATCTTAGATTTTAGTAGATTCAGGGTTATATTTGTAGATATAAGGAGTTTTGACTTTGAGGTTGAATTTAGGATTTTACCAAGGATAAATAGTAGATTTGGATGTCAATAGTCGGCTACCATTAATAGTGCTGACTTGGAGGATTAGATTTGGGGTTTTTATAACTTTAAACTATTAATTGTTGACTTGGACTTTGAAGACCTTGGCTGCGACTTCTTTGACGAGCTTGGAAGAGAAGAAGAAGGGGTTTTTTGGCAAATCTAGAGAGGTATTCATAGAGAGCTTCTTCTTGGCATGAGTTTAGGTGATAGAAACGCATGATTCAAAGCTTAGATGAGAGAGATATGCTTGTTTGAACTTAGACTATTAATATGACATCTACTGTCACTTTTCAGGGTATATTAGAAGTTTTAAGATACTAACAAGAAATCAAGAAGTTGAGTTAGAAACTAGACTTCAAGCTATACATTTTACGTCCAAGAATTGATAGAAATGAGTTTAGAATGAGTGAGATATGGCTAGTTAAACCCAGCAAACTAAACTAGGGTTTTGAAGAAGTTAGATAAATAGAAGGGTTTGCTTTAAGCTAGAACTTGAGTTTCAAGAAGAATTTGAAGCTCATTTTTTGTGTACATATTACTTATACTATAAAGAGTCTATGTCTAAAATCTCATATCAATTGAAACTTTGATTAGGGAGTAATGGCAAATTTGTTCTCAAGTGTCTAGGGTTTTGACTTTTAAAAGTACCTGCCAAGGATTTGGTGATATCTAACGATCAGCAATGAATTCATAGCTCAAAATTTATGTGATGAGGATCAAAGGTATGAGTTATGTTTTTCCAAATTTTGAGCTTATTTGAATAGCTGGATCTTAAATTATGAATTTTCAAGTTTCAGGTTGAGATTTGACTTCTAAAAGTATCTGCCAAGGATTTGGTGATATCTAATGATCAGCAATGAATTCATAGCTCAAAATTTATGTGACAAAGATCAAAGGTATGAGATTATGTTTTCCCAAATTTTGAGCTTATTTGAATGGCTGGATCTTAAATTATGAATTTTCAAGTTTCGGATTGAGATTTGACTTCTAAAAGTATTTGCCAAGGATTTGGTGATATCTAATGATCAAGCAATGAATTCACGGCTCAAAATTTATGTGACAAAGATCAAAGGTATGAATATGTTTTTCCAAATTTTGAGCTTATTTGAACAAGTTGGATCTTAAATTATGAATTTTCAAGTTTCTGGTTTGGTTTTACTTATATAATTACTTGTTAATATTTTGATGATATCTGGTGATCGGTAATGAATTCACGGTTGAGAATTTTTGTGAAGATGACTAAAGAAGTGAACTCTATGCTTCCAAAATTTGAACTTATATAAACGGCTGGATTTTGATTTATAAATTTCCAAGCTTCTAGTTTGTTGATTTATTATACGCATGGTTTTGTGACTATAAAAGAAAAATTTAAAAAGTTTGTACATATTGGATCCAACTTGATTGTAAAGAGGGACCTTGCGTCTACCTGAAGCGGACTTTCGTCACGACATATTGGTGCTTCCACTGAGAGCTGCTTTAGGGGCAATCAGCTGGGTTAAGAATCATGGAAGATACGAATTCAGGGACAAATTTCATTTAAGGATGTAAGGAATCGTGTAGAGAGAATTCGCCTTGGGAAAACGCCGGGTTCCTAGCTGCTACTAGAACTAGCAGGGAACATGAGAGGAAGCCGTGCAAGTATGTTCTATACTTGCACAATATTTCTTCAAGCTTTCAAGTTATACTTGTATTATACTTGTACAAGTCTTGTACAAATATAAAGTATAAATACTTGAATAATACTTATACAAATACTTATATAAATACTTGTATAAATCCTTGGTATAACATTTGTACAAATACTTATATAAATCCTTGGTATAATACTTGTACAAATACTTGTACAAATATTATGTATAATACTTGTAGAATACTTATAGAATACTTGTATAAATACAAGTATATACTTGTCTAAAAAGTATAAGCAAAGTATGTATGTATTCAAGTATACCTCAAAATACAACCGCATATGAGGAATACAAGTTATACAACAAACTGAAACTAAATAAATCACGAAAAATTCATCTAAAGTTCAAATTAAGCGTGCTTACAGCCTATGGAAAGCCAATAATCCATTGTATAACATATCAAAATTTCACAAATAGATGACTTACCATTTAAAAGTTATGGCTAAAAGAAGTGGCTGATGAGTGCGCCGTCCGCAGTGCAAAGAGCAGAAATCCTCCTCTTCACTTCACAAATTTCTTTGTCAGGATTACTTCTCTCCAAATTGACACGAATAGCTTTTGTAAAGCTCACCCATCATCTAGCTTGCTCTAAAATTTCGCATGCATGCCTCTCAAACTCCAGATTTTGTAGCTAGTCGATTCTACTCTTTAAACCCTAGCAACAATTTTTCCTCTTTGACACTTCACGGCTCATAAAACTTTCATCAAAGCTCCAAATGTATTGATTTTTGTTTTTATGGAAAGCTTATATAAGCTAATATAAGCACCTAAATTATCAAAAAGATTGAAGAGACTGTCCGACTTGGGTGGTTGAACAAAGTTTCTGCCCCTCTTCGTCGGGTGGCAGCAAACCCTTTTCCACTCTCAAGCTCACAACTTTTGCTCTCCAACTCCAAATGCTACAAGAGATGTCTTGATAGATAGCTAGCACAATCTTCCACACACTCTATAAATTTCACTAAGAAAGAGTTGAAATCAAACTTGCAGTGGCAGCTCGAAGTTTCTGCACCTCTTCGTCGGGTGGCAGCAAACCTCACTCTACTAAAACAAGCATAATCTTTTGTTCACAACTCCAATACAAGCAAGTGAGTAGGTTCTAGAATCCTCACAACTTGAAGAACACACCCACCAATTTTCACTACAAACACTTCTATCTCCTCGGAGCTATCTCTCTCCAAAGCTCACCACTCAAAA